>JAMAHW010000120.1:0-90936 GCA_023627715.1 Periconia sp. R9002
GTTAAAAGATTAAATTAATAATAAAGACTATCTAAAAAGTATAATACGTACTTACTATATACTAATAAAATTTCTAAACTTTATAGCTCTATAGTCTCTATTAGTTATAGAGATATAGGTCCTATAAAAACGTTTTTATATCTCTATCTATTTTAGTATTTATAAAGTTATAGAGCTATTACGTAACTTAGTTACGTATCTATATTATAGTCTACTTTAGGTCTAAGATCTTAGTCTTTATCTATATTAGGCTACTTATAGTAATTATTAAAACTATACTTACTATAAGTACTAAGAGTAATTCTATAAGGCACAGCTATAACACTATTAGAGCCCTTAAAATTGTGTTATTAGAGTAAAAGGGCGTTTTTCGTTGGAGTATGTAGCTACCTATTAGCCTGCATTTTTAACCAGTTTGCCATTTTTTTGATTCTCACCGGATGATAGTCGCACTTTTCAATTCCCCAGAAAATGCTAGGAATCGAATAGCTGCCAGAAATTGGCTGGAAGACGGAGTGTGGAGAATGTTGGATCTAGGGTCATCGTCCGGCGTATCTCCTCGAACCTCGGCAGCCGCCATAACCCTGCATGACTTCACAAGACATGCCACGCCTCACGCCCCTCGAAATGCCAACCAACCTCCACTCCACACACACTCCCCCACCGACACGTTGACGCGTTCGTACGGAGCACCCAGCCATTGGGACCGCCAACATGTATCGGCAGGCGACGCAAAAGACCTCTGAGGTCTTGTCGCTCCCGGCGCAATACCTCGGCATGTATTCCGACTTCATCACAAAGAATAGCAGCGCTGTGTCGCAGATCGAATCCGCGCTGCGCTCATTGACATACATCATACCTGGTGCGCATTGGCCGTATTTTCATCGGAACTGAGCATAATGCTGATAATATAAAGGTCGCTTTCGCGAATCTGAAATTGCATCCGAGTCCTGTACGGCCTGAACCCAGTCTCCGTCGCGATAAGCAACTAACATAGTGTAGTACATAGCGGCGTGCAACTACTCTCCCTATACCATGATTCTCTTCTTTCAAAGGCAATGGCGCGCCTGCCAAACCCACAGCGCCAACATCCCTCACCCCACAACCGCTATACCAAGTTCTGGACACAGCGGTCACCGACCTACAAGCGCATCGCGCTCGTTCTCCAGATGATTCAATATACAGAACTCCTATGGGAAATGGCCGCTAAGAGAAAGGGCGAGAAGGTGCGATGGCGAGTGGTGGTATTGCTGGAGGCTGTCAAGGCTTTGTGCAGGCTACTGCTTTTGCGGCTAACGAATCTGAGGCCATTGGTATCACCACCGCTGCCGCAGAGAGAGGTTGACCCAAGCTCACTGGAGGACTCGTCCGCATCTGCAAATGGGATGGACACACCGCCAAGCGAACAGGCAGTGGAAGAAGAGAACTGGAAAATGCCCCGGACCGGATTATCCATGCCAAGCCTGCCCGACTCCTCAGATATCTCGAGCTATCTCCTTTCCAAGGTCCTTACCGCAGACGATATCAAACCTCCGAAAGCGCTGCTCCACAGAGTGAGTGGGAAGGGTGAGATCGCTGAGGTGCTTTACATCCTCCGGCCAGTCATATATGCACTTGCTATGCAGCATTTCAGCGGGGATAGAAAGAGCTGGCGTCCGTGGTTGATCGGCTTGAGCATAGAATACGGAGCCCGGCAACTCGCCAAGAACGATTTCCAGGAAAGACTTGCCGGTGGACTGAGAGGTCTGACTGGACTGGAGAAGGAGGAGCTCAGAAAGCGTGGGTGGTCTATGGGCTGGTGGATGATGCGTGGCGCTTTCTACGAGAACATCACCAAGTAAGTGTCCTTCTGCAGGAGAAGTGAATATGCACTGACGCCATGAACAGGGCTTGGATTCACTCTATTACTGGAAAGCTCCGAAATAAGCCCATCCTTGATATCGTTGGAGGCGTCATTGAGGATTACGAGTTCCTTTGGGACCAGTATTATTTCCCCACGGCTACTCTTTGATTTCCCTACCTTTTTCTTTTGTATAAATTTTATATCCGGCGGCGATTTATGAATTTTTCTTTTGGTAGGATAGGGTGGGTGTACGATAGCATTTGGTACGGATGGTTTCTGCATATCCGGGTGATGATGATATATCAAATGGATATGGAGGGTTTTTGGATTGGATTTGGACTTCTGACATAGCCTCTATACTGTATCGTATTGCGTTGGATATTGCTTGTAATGATCGAGTTGAAAATTGAAGCTCTTTAATTCAAAGGACATATACAATACCCGAACTTGAATGTCACACGATAGGCGAATAAAGCCGTCTTCGAGAGGAGCGTTTGAGGGTGCCTGACGGGATGGCGGGATTGTGGTCCGAGCTTTAAGCTTCGATAACCATCATACCTTGAGCCGCATCATCAACACACAATTCCAACCGCAGCCCCAGCTCCCCACCAACAGTCCCTCTCACCCTCCATCTCGACCCACGTGAACCTATTCCTCTCCTGCGCAAATTCTTAATCGGCTCCTCAAACATGCCCGCCACGACAGCAGAGACGCTGTCTCTCGTGACTCGCAACGTCACGGTCGCACCTCTCGTCCTCCTCTCCGCAGCAGACCACTACGGCCGACAGGCAAAAGGCACACGGAAACGAGTAGTCGGTGTACTCCTGGGACAGAACGATGGCAAGAACGTGCGGGTATCCAACAGTTTCGCCGGTACGCACATTCACATCCCCCGCTATTTCGCCGCTTCTTACCTTCCGGTACCTTGGAGCGGCAAACTTGGAGTATGAACTAACAACGGAATGCAGTGCCGTTCGAGGAAGATGAGAAAGACCCCTCGGTGTGGTTCCTGGATCACAACTATGTTGAGTCGATGAACGATATGTTCAAGAAGGTGAATGCGCGGGAGAAGCTGATTGGGTGGTATCACACTGGCCCCAAGCTACGTGCGTCGGATCTCGAGATCAACGAGCTATTTAAGAGATATACGCCGAACCCGCTGCTTGTCATCGTCGACGTGCAGCCGAAGGAAGTGGGCGTACCCACAGATGCGTACTTTGCGGTGGAGGAGATCAAGGATGTAAGTTGCTCAAATAGTGCTGAAAGATAATTTATATTCGGTATTCAGCAGTTTTGGGTGAGGAACAAAAACTGACACTATCAAACAGGACGGCACAACCACCTCAAAGACGTTCGTACACACACCCTCATTAATCGAGGCCGAGGAAGCAGAAGAAATCGGTGTCGAGCACCTCCTCCGAGATATCCGCGATGTCGCCGTCGGCACTCTTTCCACCCGCATCACCTCACAACTCCAGTCGCTCCAAGGGCTGCACCTCCGCCTGCGCGACATTGGCCAATACCTACAGAAGGTCCTGGACGGCGACCTCCCCGTCAACCACGCCATCCTCGGCAACCTGCAAGACGTATTCAACCTGCTCCCGAATCTATCAACGCCAAAACCGACCCCAGTCGGAGGAGCAACGAACGGAGTTGGACCGGCATCCGGGGCCGCGGCAGGGCTGGACAACGGCGAGCTGGCGCGCGCCATGAGCGTCAAGACGAACGACCAGCTGATGGCCATCTACCTGTCGAGTCTGATCCGCGCCATAACGGCGTTCCACGACCTGATCGAGAACAAGATCCAGAACAAGCAGCAGGCGGAGGACAAGGAGGGCAAGAAGGACGAGGGAGACGGCAAGGAGAAGAAGGCCAACGGCGCGAATGGCGAGGCGAAGGACGGCGACAAGGAGAAAGAGAAGGGGAAGGATGACAAGAAGAAGGGTTGATTTCGGAGCATGTAGTGGGAGGGAGCGGCTCAACGACCGGGAAATGGAATGTGGAAAATGGGAAAGAATAGAAAAAGTCACGGGTTCCATGAAAGAAAGGCCCTGCTGAATGATGAATCGATGAATATCACAAGAGAGACATGTCGACACTTGTTGCATTTTGTGCATGCATGCTTTGTGGAATCTCGGCATAGGACTAGACTAGCTAACCTAGCTAGCTGTGACTGGATTGGATGTGTATAATAGGAATATATACCACCGAGAGGTCTCTCATTCTTCTTTCCCTGTTCCTATCTTTCTTTTTTATATTGCTTTCTTGGGGGTTTGTGGGGGTTGTCTTTGTACAGTGGGTGAGTTAGGTGAGTTAAGAAAAAGAAGTTAGGTAAGTGTGTGTATGTGTACTTCCCCCCCTTTCCCCCTTTCCCCCTTACCTATAGGAACGTGAACGTGAATGTAAACGAAAATGTTAAATTTAGGGGGGGAAAAGAAAAGAATATAAAGCAGAAGAAGGAAGAAAACGCGTTGAAACGCTTTCTTTCTTTCTTACTTTTTTTTTTGGCCCTCGATTAAGTTTATAAATGGCTACAAATGGCTAACCTTCTTTCTCCTTTACCCTATACCTACCTACCTACCTAGGTATTTTTTCTTCTTCTCTTTACTCTCCCCCCCTTTACCCTTCATTTCTTTCCCTTTTCCTTCCCCTTGGACAGTTAGGTAGGTAGGTACTCATCTCCTGAAGTCTAAACTCGTACATGTTGATCCCCGCGATCTAGTTTCCGGTCTTTAGGAATTTTGGGACTTTGGATACATTCCATTCATTTATTACACACGGTGGTGGTAATGAAACGAAAAACGAAAACCAACCCCCAATTCACACGAAAATATTCCCGGCGGCATTTTTTTTTTGGGGGGGGAGAGGGTTTGAGATTATTGGGAAGGTTGAGGTAGGTAGGTAGGTAGGTAGGTTGTGGTTATTTAACTTTTTTGCGTTTGCGTTGTTTGGTTAGGTTGAAGTTGGAGATTTGTGTGTACATGTATGTATGTGTGGAAATAGGGGCTTAGGTAGGTTATGTATGTATGTATGTATGTAAGAAGGAGGGAGGGATGTTAGATGGGGACTGGTAAATGATAGTTTGAGGGATGTGGGGGATTTGGAGAACCAGAGGGGGTGTATAGATATGAGGAAGGACTAAGGCATGTAAGAGGAGGTATGTAGGTATGTGTCGTGGTGTTTGATGTAATGAAAGGGGGGGTTTTGTTGGAGGGAATAAGGATATGATAAAGGGCAAATAAAGTAAGAGATAGTAGGCGCAAGGGGGCGGATGGATGTTGAGATTTTTTTGCATTGGGGATTATATGTATATATATTTTTTATATCTAATTTCTGCACTGCAGCGTGTGATTAGGAACATGACGAGGAGGAAAAGGAGAAAGAGAGGGTATCATGATAGGTTAAAGTACATGTTCTCGTAGCAGGTTCTACTTTGTTGCTGCTGCTTCTTTGCATGCAGCGAGGAAGATGGGGTTTTGTTATTCCCAGTAGGAAAATGTAGTTATACTCAGCGATGTGAAATTGTTGAGAAGGAACCGTCTCAATCCCCCCATCCCGCAGCCCACCCAGCCGCCTCCTCGGGCGCAACCACGCGATCCACGACAAACGCGCCAAACAAACCCTCGCACTTCTCCGCGAGGACGCAGGCGAGGAGGTGCTTGCACATGGGCACACTCGACCCATCGTCGTCGCGACTCAGGCCGCCGAACCTCCACTCGGCGTCGTCCGCATGCCAGACAGCCTCGCCGCCACCACGACGACGCTCGACATCTGCATTCCACACGGGCGGGAACGCAGAAAACGCAAACGCAGGACACGAGCAGTTCCACGCGCGCAGACGGACTTCGTAGGACGTGTTTGACTCGTAGGCGGTGGAGAAGCGCGAGGAGCGGTGTTGTGCCGAGCGGACGTAGTACACAATCTCCGATCGTGAGGCTTCTTCACGACGCAGCGGGACCGAAGGGATGTCTGGTTTGGGACGCGTCGTGTGGAGATGTGTGCTTGGGCTTGTGGCTGAGGCTGTCGGTGTGACGGTGCTTACGACGTTCTCGGCGGGGGGTGCAACGAGGGGGGAGGGCCCAATGGCTTGGGCGGAGGTCCCGGGAGCTTGGGGGCCCGTGTCGGGGGGATGGGTTTGTCCGGGTGAGGTGGTGGTGGTGGTTGGATATGGGTTAATGGTAGACGCTGCTGGTGGTGGTGACGCTGGCGCGGGATTGAGAGCCGAGGGTTGCTTCTTCGGGTCGTGTGTTTCGTGTGTTTCTGTTTGGTTTGGATGGTTTGGGTGAGGCGGTGGAGTGTGTTTGGGATGATTTCTCAGAGAGGGAGAAACCGTGGAGGTGCCATTTTGGAGAGCGGCGGTTGGTGCTGTTACTGCTTCGGGTCGTTGTACGTGAAACCTTGTGACAAGCCTCCGATCTAGCAGATCCAAGGCAGGCAGCAGTTCGTTTTGAAAAAGCACATGCAGCGTCATCAATTGCTTCTTGACGGATTCGGAGGCATGGCTGAGCGGGTTGGATGCGCCCGCGGATGCTGGAGTGGTGGTGATGGGAGCAGTGGTAGCGGTCACGTCAGCGGCACGATGCGGAAGTGTGTTTAGTGAGTTGAGCAGCTTGGTTACGAATTCGCGTGACGAGGGTAAGTCATTCGGTGATGACATGGTTGCGACATGATGTGAGCACAAACGCAAAGACGGTGAGGTGAGGCTTGACGCTTGCCATTGTCGTCCGTTGACTTGATTGCAGCGGTCGGAATAAAGTTGTGATAAGATAAAAAAGTTGCGGGGGCGTCAAGGACGCGACGCTAAGAACCGCGAGCTCGGACAGTCTTCGGTACAGTTGCTTTGGGCGCACGTCACACGTGGGCGGACGCTGCTCCATCGATTGCAGATCGCGATCTACAGCCATACATGTAACCACAGCATTTTGCGATGGAAAGACACTGGAACTCTGAAACATTCTAGTTGCTTGGTGAGGAATGTTGTGTTTGGCGGTGTAGAGTGGGTAGACACATCGGGAGGTTAGTGGACTAGCTGATGATTGACAAATTGTATTGAACGGACGAAATAGGTCTCGATTCTCATTTGCGAAGAAATACAGTTGAACTGAACCTCCCGATATGCGGCGTCCCGACGTGTCTACTCTCTGTAGGTGCGCGGGTATTTTTTCTAGATGTTCTTTTGGCGTATTGGTTGCATCCGTGTGTAAGATCGTGGAATCATCAGAATCTGTGATAAGTCATACAAACAACTTCCACCTTCTTCCTTCCTTGCATATACACATACATAGCCAAGAGGCCTGATCCTCACTCACCGCCTCCAATCGCGCCCACCTACATGTGTAAGAAACTTGGAAGTTGGGCGATCTGTAGTACCTTCCTGTATACAAAGTACCGCCGAGAAGGCATACGCGGCGGGAATAAGATGGGATGGACCCGGGAGAGTTCTGGATCCACGTTTTTGCCTTGAAATATTTTGGGCAGGAATCATATAGCGGGCAACTCGTCATCAACCAGGATACAGTTTGGTATCGATGCGAGAATGCGAGAACATACAAGCCCTACAGAGCCTTCGTGCCCACGTCTATCATCTTCCTGTGTCTATGCAGCTAGAGAATAAACTATTTCACGTTAGTCGAGCAAGTGAATACAAAGGTCATTAGTGCGCAGATTTGGGTCGTAGACATGCAATTGAGCAATGTGTCCATTTCCCAACTCTCCAACGAAAACGGCATTGGGCATTGTCAGCTTACCGACAGCGAGACGGACGATAATGGACATGGCGCCTGAAGTCCGCTTTCTGGTCGCAAAACGCCGCGCGCGCCAGCTAGTGGTTACGGAATAGTAATCCATCCCTGCTGAACAATTACGGTAAGCGATGCGGTCGCCGAGTCGAGATTGCCTGACTGGCTCATCATCGGTGCTTTGGCACACCGCTCAGAGAGGCGCGGCGTACGTCTAGGTGGATCATATAGCCCTTGGGCCGGATCCAACTTGAATGGCGCGCGCTGGCGGCGAAGCAGCACAATGGCGAATATGGACATTGCGTGTTGCTGTTTGTTGCCTTTGGAGGCGGGTTGAAACAAGGGCTTCTGGGGCGGAGGACAGGACGGGGAAGGGCAGAGCGTGGCAGATGCAGGGACCTCGCAAGTCGTGGGCATTGGCCTATCGGGGTCACAAATGCGCGGGACGGGAAATGCAGATCGCAAGAGTGTCGCGCAGGGCGGGGTTCTCCAAACGATGGCCCCATGACAAACACGGCGCCATGCATCGTTACAGACTCTAGTCTGGTGAGTTGGGGGAACCAGTCCACGGCCCACCGTTATCAATGGATGGCATCAAGTGAAGCATTGCATCCATTCGGCCATGGGGGTGCACGACTGATCCAACTCTTATCCGTTCCAATGGGAGTGTCAGATGGACGAGACGGACCAGGTCATGCCACAGCCATGACGAAAAGAGATAGGAACGAAGGGGGGAATGGTGTGGGCCAAAAGAGCAGGCAATCAATGGAGCGATAGATAATGGAGTGAGTGGTATAGTGGCCGGTGAGGGGTAATGGTCAACGAGAAGGCTCGCACGGCGTCCAAGGTCAGGCACAAGTCCCCTTTTGGATCAATTCGCCCGTCTACGGCCAAAAGTCGACCGATTGCAGTAGAGGGAGGGCGGCATGGGGCGGCCTTGGGAGGGTTTGGCTGCACAGCCCAGCAAGCGCGGTATGCCCTGCAAAATCCCGAAATAGCGACTTGGGAGGGCATTGATATCAATCAATGAATTCAATCGTCGAGCAGGAGGATACGGACGATGACGATGAGGAGCATGGACGAGAGAGTGAGTGTGGGGATTCGTACCGGTAATTTACCGCCCCATGCAGCAGCCAGCAATCGATAAGACGAGCAAACTCCGACCGATAACGATAACACACCTCTCCCTTCTCGTAAGCATGACCCCCTTGATGCGATTCGAGGGCGAGATGGTGTGACGATGCGATCTCGTGAGAGCCTCAGCTGCTCCTCAACAACCCGGCACGAGTCTGTCTTCAGTGGGGGGCAGTCATTTATTTTGGGATCATGGTGGTGTTCACCTGAGACCAGCCGCTTTCACATGCGAAAAGGTGTGGCGCACCAGGCCGGGGTGTATGGAGACCAGACAGGCTGTGAGTACGAAGACAACTCGCCGCCGTCAGATGGACAAGAGCGCAATCCCAATGGGCAATGGCAAGCAGACACTAAAGCACTGTCTGTAACTTGAAGTCAATTCTGGGTGGACAAGCGCGTGGCGTATTGCATGACCCATGGTCGCCAAGCAGAAGAGAGCGTATTGTAGCAGAGATACAGCGGGCGTCACGAGACCCCAATCATCACCCGGCGAATGAGCGGCGGCGCTGGCGGCTATATCGGGTTTGAGAGTAGTCTCGCATCATGACTGGCTGGCGACGACGAACTCAACCCCCCGTCACCGTCGCCTTCTGTTCAGTCTGGATGGATGGAGGGTATCGCAACGACAGTAGCTACGTTTTGCTTTGCCCTCTAATGCCCGTCGCCGAACGGTGGGTAGGAACGCAGTGGGGTGCATTAACGCAGAGAGGAATGTGGCAGGTTGGGCGGTGCCGGTCTTGGGAGTAGGGACATGTCAATCCACCATGACCGAGAGATGGTACTTGGTGGCAGCGGGACTGTGGAGCGAGTCGAAACCCAATGTCCCCTGCCTGTAACCATGGATTTAACGTCAGGCTCTCTCTGCTCGACGAGCAAACGGCGCCTGCATTCTTCCTCAGGCCCCAGAATTACGTGGGTTGACCGGGTGGCAGGCAGCAGCCAGTGTTTGTTACATTCCTTGCAGCCTAGTTACTGTGCAAGTTTGTTCTACACCGGACGACGGACAAGGACAGACAGACAAAGCGACAGAGAACGAGGCCGCTACCGGTCAATGTGCACTGCAGGCGCATGAAAGGAGACACGATGTGTAGGTAGGTAGGCAGGTATTCTGTTCACTTGCATACGGGAATCGTTGTTTAGTGGCAGCGGCGGGCGAAGTGTAATTACACGGTACACGTGTTGGCGAGCACCAGGCTGTGGCCAGAAGTGGTCCAATGGGACTGCTACAAGTCGCAGCGGAATGAGGCAAGAGCATTGAGTGCGGCCTGCAAGCATTGATTGAATGGATTGATGGTGGTGCTGGCAGTAAGGTGAAGTGGTGGAATTGGCGTCTGTCGTGAATTGAGGAGGGGAGAGGATGTGGGAGGCGTCGAGTGAAGGACGGAAGCAGAAATGACGCCACGCCGCATTGGCATGGGAATGGGATACGTACCGTGGTAGGTACATATGTAATTATGTACATAGGTACGCAATACGGATGGACAATTCGGTATCCATTATTGGAAGTTTTCAAGTGTGCACTCAGTGATTCAATTGAGTAGGTAGTTAGGCAGTTGTGGTGTGGTGTGGTGTAGTGTAGGGTAGGGCAGTGAATCCAGAGTAGGTAGTGTACTAGTTTGGTGGTGGTGGTGTAATTGTAATGGGAAGGCGCAGGGGGGGTGTGACCCTGGTCGCTCATCATGTATGTACCATGGCAATCGATCCTCTCTCTTCTCTTCCTATTCCCCCTTAGTATCTCTTCTACAGTACATATTTTGTGTATTTCATATAGCCATCATCTGCCATGTCGCCGCTACATACGCTAAACACACCCCTGGAGAAAAGAAAAGCAGACGGATTGATTGAGTCACACACGGTGACTACTTAGCAATGCCTAGTTGCCTGGTTGGCTGCCTCCTTCGCTGCGCTTCCATTCACTTCTTGGCCACAGCCTACACCCAGGCAGCCAGGCAATTCGTCAGCCGCGGCCGCGCAACAATCATTCAGTAGGTATTGTATTCATGATCAAGGCTAGGGTGGGATAGACGTGTTATCAAGGCTAGGGTGGACGGTACTGTAGTAAACACTAAGTAGGTAGTAGTGCTAAGTTGGGGTAGGCAGATGATGGATGATGAGGAGGGCAGACAGGACAGGGCAATGCAAATGCGCACATGAGCCGTAGCACACACACACACACACCACACCCACCCTCTTTGTTCGCATGGTTTCAGCGGTGCTCGCCCAACTGACCTACCTATGTACTAACTCCCATTTCCTTGTTCTCTGCGCCGCTGCAGCCTGCTGTTGAAACACGACCTCTCTCTCGTCATTCATAAACCCTCCCATTCCCCCCCACCACTCCCCTTCCCCCCAAGAAGGACTGACTGCATTGCCCGAGAGAAAGCAACAACTCTTTTTTTCTTCTCTTTCTGGTCTGGCCCCAAACATTATCAATTGCCATTCACCAGTCCCCATTCACCCCATCCATTGACTCAATTGCCCCCCCTGTTATTCTTCTTCTCGTTGCGCAATACCACAATCCTGCTGCCTCCATCACCACATTAACTCCGTCACACTGCCAACCCTTCCTCCTCTGTGACTAATCGCCCTCCTCGTACCCTCTGGACATACCCGGACCATTGATCTTTCGTCCGTTGCCCGACAAACCCATTCACATCTTTCTCTCGCGTTCCACGGATACGGTCAGCCTGCCGCCAGCCTACTTATAGGCCGTCTTCGCCCCTCAGCCCAGCCCAACCCAACACTTCTTCACAGTCATACCACTACGCCTCCACTCAAAGCGCTTTGCTGCTGGCACCAATCCACCCTGTCCCTCGCAGCACCCAACCAATCAGCCGACCAATTGCACTGCTGCCTGCCCGCTCCCGACGCGCCATTGCGACGTTAAAGCCCCTCCCGCCCCAGCGCCCCAATTCACTGCGCAAACACCACACAACCCTTCCACACACGCCATGGAAGCAAACTACAAACCCACAACGCCCAGTCAACGACTCACAGTTTCCTCCCTCCTCTCGCCTCCTGAAATGAAGAGGTCAGAATCCTTTGGATCCTCCGCCACACACTCCCAACCACGAACTTCCTTCTCTTCGTTCAATTCAGAGGCTCCAAAGCCCGCCATGGCTTCCCTGTTCCCTTCCACGCCTTCCACAAACCGTGCCGCCTACGCATCGCCGCCAATTTCGCCCTACGATTCGCAAGCGAGGAAGGAGAGTGTCGACTGCACAGAAGAGGAGGGTGTACGGGATCCGCAACTCTTCGTCCGTAGCGACCCCGCCAACCCCATCTCGCTTGATCAGCCGCTGTTCCCCCAAGAGCCTGTCGACCGCGCCGCACAAGATGCCATCAGCCAACACATGAAGTCGTTCGACTTTGCCAAACTGCCCAGCAAGCCTGCCCGCGAAGACTACGAACTGGCCGTGTCGTTCGTGTCCACCGTCTACGAATCATACAACAGGAACCCTGCAGCGTGGTGGAGACAAGAGCGGGAGAATGACAAGCAGTACAAGCAATTCAAGCGTCCTACGGGCGTGCAAAAGAGGCCGGCGTTGAAGAAACTGGCGCCTGCTCCTTCCTCCAGGCAGAAGATTGCTCTGCCCAGGCTCGCCCGTCCTCCTCGCGCCCCCAAGCGAACACCTGTGACCCAGGTCTATGATTCTTTCGATCACACACCTGCATCTGCATCACCCAAACCCCCACGCCCAGCAACGAATCGCGATGACACAGACTACAACTCGCTCCCTGACTTTTCGCCACCTCTTGACACCCTCCCCAAAGGCAACAACAAGGTGCTCAAGGCGGACTGGAAGGGCCAGATGCTCGATCTCTCCAAAGATCCCGACCACCACCTGCTGCACGAGGCTGAAGTCAACCTTGCCTCGACGCTTCGCCTGTCGTGCGCAACCTACCTCTGCAGCAAGCGACGCATATTCCAGGCCCGCATCGACGCCTTGAAGATCGGCAAGGAGTTCCGCAAGACGGATGCCCAGCAGGCCTGCAAGATTGACGTCAACAAAGCCAGCAAGTTGTGGCAGGCCTATGACAAGGTCGGCTGGTTCAAGGCCGAGTTCTTCAGCAAATATGTCTAAACCATATATCCACTGCACACACATACACACACTCGCACATCATTCGCCACCTATGTTTGCTTTCCACCTTCCATTGGCTACAGACGAATCTAGTGTTTGTTTTCCTCGTTTTTCCTCTCATCTCCACATCCCCCATTTTGCGGATGCTCGGCATGAAGTTGCATAGTTGGTTCTACACAGCCACGGCGGGTACGGTGTTGCGGTTTGTTTTTCCTTTACTCGGACTCTCTCACGGCATACAACAGGGACGGCGGCGGAACGGCATCCCCTCTCTCTGTTTTCTCACGAGTTACTCTTTTTCACGACCGGCGTTTTCTCAACTCTCATATCACACGAACAGGTATTATGCATATTGCAAGGCACATCATGTACTGGGAATCTCCTTTTTCAACTACCATCTTGTTTCTCGTTTTTCCCTCATGGCGGCGTTTTCCACACCCTGCATCGATCCACTCACGCCGCTCAGCCATCCATCTACTTTGTTTTGTCTTTCTTCTATGTTCCCCACCATTCCATGCGATACCCCTTACCCCCCCACCACATTCCCCACGATTTGATGTATGTTGACCCTGGGCACTCGCTTTGAGAGTACGAGATCAGCCCCCACCCTTTTTTTTCGGGCGTTTTTGTTGTTGAGCTGTAGAGAATGGGCTCTCTTTCTTCTTCTTCTTCTTCTTCTTTTCTTTTCATTACTGTTTCGAGGCGGATAGGATGGTAGATAGGGTATCCAATTGAAGACATTACTATGCTTTCAACAGCTTTATATGCTTTGTTTTTTCGGACGAACAAACAAACCAATATTGAGGGTATTGCCACATGCGTATTGCTTTCGTGACGTTTCGTGATGGGAATAAAATGTATGCTCCAAAACCCCCTCCCATACTATCTAAAACAACACCGACGGAGAGGAGGACAGACAGGAGAAGTCTAGGAAAGCATCGAATTGATCAAAAATAGAAATACAAAACGTGCGTATGTACCTATGTACATGTACGTAACGCACTACCCCTAGCCCTACATGGTTATAATTTTGTTTGACTCAATTTATTATTATTGTATGAACAGATGGACACATGGAACGCATATGTGTTCATGTTATAAAGAGGTTAAAAGTTTTTTTTTGGGAGAAGGAGGGGGGGGGGGCGGAATAAAGATTTACTTAGATGTATGTAGGTATTTGTGTTGTGCATGCACATTGTGTATGGTATGGTATCCTACATGTAGAATCTACTGGCCAACTAACAGTTATCAACGTCTGGAATGTGACTGTTAACGGCATGTATAAGGTACGTTCATAGACTTCTTGACAGTTTGTTCGAATTAGAAAG
Source organism: Periconia sp. R9002 (assembly GCA_023627715.1). Taxonomy (NCBI): domain Eukaryota; kingdom Fungi; phylum Ascomycota; class Dothideomycetes; order Pleosporales; family Periconiaceae; genus Periconia; species Periconia sp. R9002. The sequence continues at coordinate 14,129 of JAMAHW010000120.1, forward strand.
TGTGGTTAATGTTTAGAGAGAGGTTGATGTTGGTTGGTTTGTAACGGGAGGAAGAATGGCTGTAGTTGGAATTGGGAATTGGCGCCAGGTCGGGATCGATTGTGGCGCGGCGTCAGCAGCGATGCTTGGACCTCCTCCTGGGTGGGTGGGGGAGGTGGTGGCATATACATTCATAGATTTAGATATGTAGGTACTTACATAAGTATTTCACATACCTATGTAGGTATGTGAATTGCGATGTATGATCTGTTGTTGGAATTGGCGCCGCGCGGGATCGATTGTGGCGCGGCGTCAGCAGAGATGCTTGGACCTCCTCCGCCCGAACTTCAAACGTTCCCCGAGGACGACGAACATCAAAGACTCCACTACCTCCACAACGCGACTATCCGGAACCCCCCGGGATACACGACAACATGTCGCAAACTCAGCAGGTTGAGCACAGCGATTCCATTTCCAGCCAGGATCCCCGCAATGAAATACAGAAGAAGACAAAGAGCAGGAGGCCCCCAAGTGAGTTTGCGACCCGCCAACTTCAGGCAAAAGGGGAGAGAGAGTGCAAGAGTGGCTTCGGGATAGGATGCGACGGAATATAATGAGAAATCTTTACTGATTCTCCGCACAGATACTGCGTTCCGGCAGCAGAGATTGAAAGCATGGCAGTGCGTGGTTTTCCCCAAGTTACCCAGATGTGGTGGAATCGCGCAACGGCGCGGCTGACAACTCTACAGACCCATCCTCACGCCCAAGACCGTTCTACCCATATTCTTCATCGTTGGATTAATATTTGCGCCTCTTGGGGGGCTTCTGATCTATGCGAGCGGCCAAGTAAGAAGCGTTGGAGCCGCCTCGTGCGAGACGTCCTGGCTGATTATGTGTACCAGGTTAAAGAAATCTCGATCGACTATACCAATTGCGACGTAGAATCGCCGCTGGTGGACGCTGATTTTAAACCCGGAGACACCGATAACACCGCGGAGATAAAGGGCGACCGAGTGAAGGCTCACTTCAGCAACTCGATGAGGACACCCCGGTGGGGACATTTCGAGGAGATGTACGAATACCCATCTGGCCACAAAAACCTTACCAAATTCTGCCTCCTGGTTATCAATATACCCGAAAAAATCAACCCGCCTGTTCTCTTCTACTATCGCCTGGACAACTTCTACCAGAACCATCGAAGATATGTAAAGTCATTCGACACCAACCAGTTGAAGGGGGATGCTGTGAGCTCAGCGGATATCGGGTCTGGCGAGTGCGATCCTTTGAGTAATCAATACCATCCAAACGACCCAGATAAACGGCCAATCTACCCCTGCGGCTTGATCGCGAACTCCATGTTTAACGATACGTTCTCGGACTTGAATACGTCAAAACTCGAATCTGGCAGCACGGATCGCTTTGTGCCGTACAATTTCCAGCGCACTGGTATTATCTGGAGCACCGAAGCCGACCTGTATGGCGAGACGAAATATCAGCCTAAGGATATCAGGCCCCCTCCCAATTGGGTCAATCAGTATCCCGAGGGTGGCTATGACAACCTGAACCACTCTCAGCTGCCCAACCTTCACACGGATGAGGCTTTCCAAGTGTGGATGAGGACCGCTGGCTTGCCTTATTTCAGCAAACTGGCGCAGCGCAATGACAAGGATGCCCTCGAGTCGGACACGTACCGACTCAAGATCCGTGACCGTATGACTTTGCCTCCGACGCTTCAGACATGATTGACGCTAACTCCTACATAGTTTTCCCCGTGCAGAAGTACGGTGGCAAGAAGTCCATCCTCATCTCGAGCAGAACGGTAATGGGTGGAAGGAATGACTTCCTGGGTATCGCCTACATTGTCGTGGGTGGTCTATGCGTTGTGCTCGGCACCGTCTTCACTCTCACCCACCTTATCAAGCCAAGGTATGAGACAACGATATCATCAGAAAAGACTAGATGCTGATGATTCTAGAAAACTCGGTGACCACACGTACTTGTCCTGGAACAACGAGCCTAGTACGGCGACGACGACTGGGCGCAGTGCCCGGCCAGGCGACGGAGCCTGATCGCGATGACCTGATTCTCCCCTTCATGTAGCGACCCTGTTTTTTCTAGCTTTTCCCTTTTTTTTTTGTGTTCATGGACACCAAGGGTCACGGTCTGGGTAGAGTGTGATTGTATGAGGGCTTTGTCTCGAGCAATCTGGCGTTTGAGGCGTTCCATCATGTCATCTTTGAATTTGATGTGTAATATCATTCATTCTACGCTTTCTCGTCTCTTGTGTTGTGCCCATCGCGCGAGACTTGACTATGCTTTCTTGGGGTCTATTTTCCAGAGTGAACTGACAAGGCCTTAGAACAAGTCGATGGGCATGGCGTGGGCCCGAGACATTGAGCGCCCGCTTCCGTCCATAATGGCGGTCCGGCCAGACATTGGAACGGTGGGCGGGATAGACCCAGATGGCTGTTTCTGAGACTGCGGAATCCAGACTCGACGATGGAAAGCAGGATATAAACGGCCAGCCTTGCCCTGCCAGAAGGGAATTATCAAAATCTTCAAGGGCATAGATACAATTATCACAACAAGAACTTGTCCGACAACCTGTTTTTTTTAACCAACTCCCATCTCCATTCCCTCAACGTCACACACATTCCAGCACCCCCAAATAAAAACCAACAACACCCCCATCCCAAAATGATGATACCCCCCAAACCCCTCCTTACCTCCTTAGGAATCCTCCTCAACCTTCTCACCCTCACCACCGCCCAATCCTTCGACTGCGGAACCGACACCTCCCACGCCTCAGAACACTTCCTCACCACCATCTCCTCCCTCCACTCCCCCCAAACCAACGGCTCCCCCGCCGCCCGCGCAGCAGCCTCCATCCTCACCACCCGCGACACTTCCCAAAAAGACAACAACACGGCCATCTCCATCGACACCATCTTCCACATCGTCGCCACCCCCGCCAACAAACCCTCCATCACAAACGACATGCCGTCCGCCCAACTCGACGCCCTCAACACCGCCTACAAACCCTACGGCATCACCTTCACCCTGCTCAACGTAACCTGGACCACCAACGAAGCCTGGGCCATCGGCTTACCCCCCGCCGACGCCGAGATGAAAAAATCCCTTCGCCAAGGGACCTATCGTACCCTCAACCTCTACTTCCAAACCGACCTCACCGGCGGCGTCCTCGGGCGCTGCTCGCTCCCTTCCCCAATCGCGAACGGGAAGTCGGATCCGACTGTCTACGCCTCCGACGGCTGCAACGTCAACGCGAATACCATGCCCGGCGGCTCCCTGGACGACTACAACGCCGGCAAAACCGCTGTCCACGAGACGGGGCACTGGCTCGGTCTGCTACACACCTTTGAGGGCAATTCGTGTGATGGGCCGGGGGATTACATTGATGATACGCCGCCTGAGAAGGAGGCGACGGATGGGTGTCCGATGGATCCTGTGAAAAGTACGTGTGGTGGAGATGCGAAGGGGGGGAGTGGTGGTGTGGGGGATCCGATTCATAATTTCATGGATTATTCGAGCGATGCGTGTTATGAGGGGTTCACGAAGCTGCAGCATGATCGCATGCATTATATGTGGGGGTTGTATCGGGATGGGAATTAGGTGTTGTCTTTTTTACTTTTTGTAAAGGGTTTGTTGTTTATGTTGTTTTCTTTGGTTGTTTTTTTGCTTCACGATTTGTTTGTTTGTGTATACTTCCTCCCTTTTCCCCTCCCCCCTTTGTATACTTCCCCCTCCCATGTATGTATGTACCCATCCACCCCCATTTCTCTCCTCGTGTCTCGTGTACATCCCCCCCCACAGCCATCCAAATTGTAACCCCTAACACCCTCCCCCCTTATCTGTTTATACATCGATTCAAAGTTCCTTACATATTTTGTTCTACATGAATATGTATGTACCTCTAACATGTGCCTATGTATGTAAATATGTTATGTACATAATCTACCTACCTACCCACAAAAAAACTCCCCTTTTTTCCTCTTTTTCGTTTTCGTTTGATCTTCACAATGTAGTGCTGCTACTATTATTACTCACCAACATCTCAACCCCCCATCTAACTAACCCGACACCTTCATCCCCTCCCCCTCATGAGAAGAAGAGAGGGGGGAGGGAGGGAGGGAGGTTGGTTGTAGTGGTGGTGGTGAACGTCTAGCCTTCCTTCTATCCTTACACGACATCAATTTGTCTAAGACATTCCATCCATCTAGACACACACATACAAACATTCTAGAAACACACGGCACATTCTAGAATTCTTAAAGTTTTAGGTCCTGGTGCTTTGTTATGGTTAATGTGTTAGACATTTCGCGATTGTATGTCGGATTGTCTAAGACATTGCTAACCAACTACGCTGTATAATTTGAGGACGTACGTCTAGACCGATGTCGTCGTGACTGACAATACACTGTTATTAATGTCAAGACTGATTCCGAACAATAAATAGGTAAAATTCACCTACACCCCCATCCCGGCCAAGTACATTACTACAACATTTAACTCTATCGCTACCGCGAAGTAGGTAATCCAACACTTTAGGATAATTAACGTATATTTTTCACAACGCAAAGGACGAGGCACCCGTCAAACAGCGAAACTATATTGCGCTGGTTGCTGCCTGCCCGCTTACCCTTGACACGATAAACACTGTCGTAGCAGCGCGGCCACCAATGGCAAGAACACACGTCGGTGACAGTTGCCTTCTGCATGGTTAATATTCGCTATCTACAGAGGGGCGACATGCGGGGAGGTTTGCGTGTTGGAGGGATTAAGGGGCTCTACGAATTAAAGGTTCTGCGAGCTGTGTCTGCTACATCTCATTTGTGAATACTACACAAGAAATGGATGGTGTAAAGGGTGCGGAAAGTGCAGGGTACGACTGCTTTCATTAAAGGAACATTGAACCATTAGACATAAACCTCGAAGCTAAAGTAGAAGACGGAAAGGTTGAAATTTCCGTTGAAGACATGCAGAGTGTTGAAATCTCTCATGCCCATCCTGGCTACGATCTCAAAGCGAAGTGAAAAAGTTGAAATGGCGACAGAAATGATTGTATGGAGGCTAAACCTCAAAAAGGAAACCGGTCTCGTCCGTAGTCCTCATCCACATCGGGTTGAAGCAGAGAAGTCTGTCAGTTTCCCCAGATCATTACTATCAGTGATGGCTTCCACGTTATAAAAGTCTTGCACTTCTTCCAATGGTGAATATACTCTATCCCACTCCATTTGTAGCCCAGGCGCTAGTTTCCACGCTTTCTCGGCATCACGAAGCCATAGTCGAAGGATGTATCGCTTGGCCTGTGCATCGTCCTCGAAAGCGTTCCTGCTATGCAGTACGGCGAGGTTATTAACGAAGCACATGTCACCCGACTGCAACTGGAGCTTGACACTGTTCTCGAGCGCACAGAAGTGAACGGCATCAAGTGCTTCTGCCTGCGCCTCGCTTATCGGCGGTAGTTCTTTGGCGCGTGGTGTCATCGGGGCACCCGTGAGAACGCGGCGGGAGAAATTCATCATGATTTTCTGATCGTGATGAAAGAGGAGTGGACGACGAGTGTAGGCCGGGTTCCAGCCGAATCTGTTCACGGATAAGTTAGTAATGCCAGTGTTGGACAAATTGAAAGTTGCGACTTGCGTATCATGAGCCCAGTCATCTCGTGAAAGAACTTCGATGATATCTGGCCGTGTGGCGGCGAGTTTGTTGTATATTGTCCAGCTGGAAGCGAGGAGGGTTTCGCCGCCTTCGCGGGCAGCCTCCAGGGCGAAAAGGGCGAGAATATCGCAGACCATATCTGCATGAAAGGGCTAACTGCGCATCAGCTTCGTTGATTCTTCTCTCCTGGTTGAATCCTACTCACCTGTGCCACATTGGAGTAAATCGGCCGGCGTGTCTCGGCAGTTGACCCGGGAGTCCTCACATCTGTTATATGCACTTGAGAGGTCAACACATGATTTACAAGACGAACGTTGAATAAACTTACTGAACTTCATGCCTTCCATGTTTTGACGAGCTCGCTGTTCGCCAAAATAGCTAGAGATTCCGAGGTAAATGATGGCGTTTTCTTCCCTTGAGTACTTGGAAGGATTTAAACCTCTGACGACACTGAATCCTCGCCCTTCATGTACATCTTGGCAGGCACTCTCCAAGATCGCCCCAAGCGTCGGTAGAGGAAATGTAGCCTTGCACACATCCTCCAAGCTCAATTTGACCCCTGGAATTCTAAGTGCAAACTCATTCTCGAGAGCTTATCACTTACGTTTGATGTTTGAGAGAGCATTCTCAATCTCTTGGATGTGACAGGTCGTCAATGTGTGAATGTAGTCTTCCTGTTTCAGATCTTCGCCGCTCCAGACTAGCTTTCCCTGCATTTCACGAGGCCAGTCCTTTGGTAGGTCATGGCGAGGTTTATCATGGCGCAGGGCTGTTTGTCGGTCCTGGAACTGTTGCACGTCGGGAACCCAGCCAATGGCAGCAGATGGCCCATGTGGTTGATCTTTTTCAATAGCGATGGTGCTAAGTCCATATCTCTTGAGGAGACTTTTCGGATAGAAATCCATACTTGACAAAATGGTTAACTCACAAGAGTCCTATGCTTTTCTTGTTTAAGCCTGACTGTGGGATATATATACTTCTACCTAGTCACAGTGATGCTAAACCGTGCCGTACCTTTAACCACACCGAGATAACCATTTGCAGAGCCGTGCCGTACCTTCAATTTATCCAGATATCGACTTAGAAGCAATGGGCTCGCCTATGTCAAGTCAGCTAAGTAAGTTGTCTGTAATGTATGTGGAATGACCAAGTACGTAGCAAAGTCCAGCAGCCTAGCAGGCAGATACGCATTTATGTACGTACTCATGCCCGAATCCACATGTGATTAAATAGCCATTGTACGCGAAAGAGATGAAGGAAAATCAAAAATAGCATCCCATGAAATAGGAAAGAGGAGATGTGAAAGTGAGGTTACACGATTACGTTTAATGGTCGAACACTCAGTAAGGGTGGGGAATGGTAATGCTGATGCATGGTTAGTAGGTATTTGCGAAGATGAATATGAGACGTGGGAAATGCGCTTGGGAGCAAAATATGATGTCAAGCGATGCAGGATCGAAGTTGGACGACTAGGGGCGCACCCGTGGGTTGACACGTGTATGACGATGAAGCTTTGTATTTACGAAGGTCTGAAAACACTGGGATCGGGAATCTCGTGATAATACTATGTAATGCTACCGATCTGTGCGCAGCTCGGCAGGTCCGTTCATCGCACAGTGCTTTTGCATCTTATGCATTATGGTCTCATGCATTGCAGTCTACGGCATCGCCGTCTACTGACGTAGGTGGGAACACAGTGAGTAGAAAGGAAAGAGCTTCAGGAAAAAAAGCGAAAATGGGATTCTTTTTAAGAAGGACATGAAGTTGAAGATGTGTAGGTAAGTAACCGAACTGCTTGTTCGAAGCTTCACAAAGTCGTTGCTGCTTTCCTGCCTACATACAAAGAAGCCACTCGCTCCCGTCGAACGAACAAAGAAACCACGCATACGCCCACCTACCTTCTTCCTCCCCAACCTTTCATCCACGCGTCCTCAATAAATGCCCTCAAACCTTCATCCCCACCATCCACCGCGAGCAGTTCCTCCAAGCAATAAACCTCACCTCACCAGCACCCACCCACACCTCAAATGTCTACCTCCCGCCTCGCCAGCATCTCCAGCACCACTCACCTCATCAGTCACACCCAAGCCACACCAATAGCAACGTCCTCCACTCAAACCACACCACCAGCATCTCTAAGCACATCCAAACCCCCCTCCGTCCTCCGCTACACGCTCATCCTCCTCAAAGCGCGCCCCACACCGTCCGACATCAGCACTATCAGTGTGTACTCGGCGACACGGAACGCGGGGACCACACCGCCATCGACCCCTCTCACCCCGTGTGAAGCTACGTCCACCACCCTCGACCAAAGGGAGGAAGTGTGGCTTGGAGGGCACGGTGACGGGGAGTTGGGCAAGGACGGAAGGAGTGAAAGGAATACGCTGCAGAGGATTGGAGAGGGAAGTGCGACGCCGCCGCCGCCTTACCGGCCTTGACTCGAGATTTGTTAGGTGTTTTGAGAGAGGAAGAGGAAAGAGGAAAGGGGTTTGTTGGTTGATGCTCGTGCGGTGATGAGAATGGAACGTGGTGCGAAAGAGACGGTTTTGGATAGGGTGGAGGGGTATGTTTGGGGCGTCACGGGGTATGGTGTTAGGATTCAAGCGGTTTGTGCGGTTGTTCTGGCGGTCGTCGTCTTCCTCGGCGTCTTGGTTTTGAGACCTGACGAAGACGGCGGAGCGCGTCATCGGTGCTGGAGGCGGAGACGCAGAGAAACAACGGATTCTGCAGACGGAGGCGGAGTTTTTGGGCTGGATGGTACGGTTGAGAAAGAAGAGGAAGCGGGTTCCTCCGTGGAATTGGACGGCTTGGATATGAGGGATACGTGCGCGATGCTGTAATAAGGGGTAAAGACTGGTGGCAAAAATGGGGATTCGGGAGATTTTGCACGATGCACGTCTCCCACACCCTTTCTTTTCGTGTCTACGTTGGATACGTGTGGTTTTATTCCTAGTGGTTAACGCGGTTAAGTCGGGTCTTCTTTACTCTGGATGGATGCAGTGCTGGAACAAACAAAAGTTTGTTTTTTGTGTGTGTTGGATTGTTTGGCTTTGCCTTTTCTTGTCCGTGGTACAATGTGCAACATTTTTGACGCCCGAAGCATCTCGTCTTATCTCATCTCATCTCAGGCAAACCGTCGGTAGGGCTTATTTGGGAAAGAGCAGTTTACCCAGGGTATTTGCATCTTCATTGCAGGTTAGGCTCGAGCTTGTTTGTTTGTTTTGTTGGCTCACGTTGTATATCTCACGTTAGGTAGAGGGATTCGGATTGTGTTTTTTTGTATTTCGTTGTCTATGTAGAGCACTCTGAGAGTTTGATCATCACCGGGGGAGTGATACATACACAAAGTTGTCATGTCAACTAACTTACCTACTTGCGCTCAAATCGTAGTTTTAAGATTTCTATTATTGCCCAAACCCAGCCAGATAGATAGATTAGCGTATCTTTTTCGTCTTTCGTGAGAATAAAGCTCTTCAAGGCCGAATTCCTTCCTTCCTTCTACCCACAACCAATCTTCCCTTTAATCTTTAGACCATGTACACGCGAGATACATGCCCTCCACCACTCTGTTAACACCCAATTAAATTAAAGCTTACATACGTACCTCTATATGTAACAAAGTGGCTTAGTAGTATCCTGCGCTTACGCGATCTCGTCTTTCCTGTTTAAGAACGGGAGGGAAAGGTGTGGCTTTTTGATTGTGGATGGGTGAGGGTGAGATTGGGATGTAGTTGGGGTTGGGCTTGTTTTTGGAGGGTTGGAGGATGTGGTAAACAGGGTTTGGAGGTGTTAATTACCTACATAGTTACATGGTGCTGAGTGGGGTAGGAGTCGTGGAGCGACTGTGCTCTGCAAGGGGACAGGTACGGTTGTATGGGGATGGATGGATGTTTTTAGGGTCTTATTGTGGGTAAAACGCTAGAATAATTGGATAAAAAGCAGATAGAGTTGGAGCGTATACGATTCGGTTTTCATGCTCGAGATGCATTGGTTGTCACTTACTAGAAGATGATGAACAAAATTTAGTTTCGCTACCATACGCCTTTGTATTTTTTTTTGTCAAGCGCTTTTTTTTTATTCCGTGGTTCGAATATTTTGTCTCGGCAAGGATAACCCAGGTACTAGTACTTCGGTCCTATTTCCGTTGAACCCAAAAAGAATGTTAAGTTGGCTGATACTTGATACCTATACCTGCCGTGGGATGCTAAATCAAGTTTTAAGTTGATCGGAGCTAACACATGCAACCTCAATTCGTAGCTATTCCTCTTTCCGTTTATGGTTAATTAGTCATGATTATCCTAGCACGATCAGAATGTATAATATCAAAACCTCCCACTTCCCCTCGTCAAATGCAAAGAGCTACACGCAGATGACCATGGGCTCCGAAAGCGACATCGAGCTCGGCAACACCGAAGTTTCCAAAGGCCAGCTGCGCCAGCGGAAGAAGAGAAAACTCAGCGACAATGACCCTCCAGTAGCCACGCGCCCCTTCGCAGGACGCATCGGCGGCAACCAAGAGTTTACGGTTTCACCGAATGAATCCAACTTTACCGCCGTTACGTCGAAAGCCCCGGATGCCGCTGCGAATTTTACATGGGAACAGAGTTTCAACCTCCAGGGCTTCAGCGATCGAGAGCTCTGGAAAGAAGCCACCATCGAGGCCATCGGGACCTGCGCGCAGAGCTACATTGGTGGGCTCTATGCGTTGGGGCTGGCGCCAGCACTCAAGGCGACCTCGCTGGGTCCCATCACGCCAGCAGCTTTCGGGTCGATTGCGACGGCCATGCTGATCATGCTGTTCATTTTTGCTGGGGGACCTGTTTCGGGAGGCCATTTCAATCCTCTCATTACGCTGGCTACATTTACTACTCGGCTTTCGACGTTTCCTCGTACTATTTTGTATGTCTCTTGTCAGTGTGTGGGTAGCGTCGTGGCGGGCTGGATTCTCCGTGGGACTCTCGGATTGCCAGCGGAGGCTTTTCGCTCGGTGCCTGGATGTTTTTTTGATCCAGAGTTGGTGACTGCTGGGCAAGCGTGCGTGTTTCAGGCGACTCGAAGATTTTGCAGGATCTAGTTTCTGACATGCTAGCAGATATGGTATAGAAACCATGACTGCGTTCGCTTTAGTGTTTATTGCCTTTGGGGTTGCATTGGATCCTCGTCAACGTGATACTTTGGGTCCAGCATTGTCGACCTTTTTGGTAAGTGGTCTTTCCGTTTCTCCCTCGAGATATTTTTCCACCTGCCTGCGGTGATTTAACGGTTTCTCACAGGTTGGCATTGCTATAATGCTGTGCACTTTTGCGTCGGGGATTGCGAGGCCAGGATATTCTGGAGCAGGTGAGTTTGACATATATACTTCACTGGCCTGGATCAGCTCCATAATGACACCGTTGTGTATAGCGATGAATCCTGCTCGATGTCTCGGATTGATGTCTGCTGCCGAGAAGTTCGACTATCATTACGTGCATTGGACGGGGGCTTTCACGGCGACAGGTATAAATGGATTCTTGTACTGGCTTGTGCCGCCTTACAAGAACAACAAGAAATGATGCAAGTGTTTGCAAAGGTACAGTTTAGTAACATTAAACACTGTTGTGGTGAGAAAACATCCAAGGTTGATCGCAGCGTATGGAAAATGTTTCAGTCAGAATGTAAAATAGATTTGAATTCTCGGAGGGCATAAATTATTTGTAATATAAATGAGTTTCTTGACATCAATCTCTGTTCATGATGTTGGGCACATGCCAGCACTTGAGGTGTATTGGTGTAAGCACGTGAGAAGTTCTCGTGTGGAAGTTGCCGAAATGTGAAGGTCTGTGCACGCTAAGCCAAGCACCACTAGCGCCTTTCGCTTATTCCCTTTTCCACACTGGAAAATCATCGTCGAACTTCCAGGACAACTCAACACCGGCCAACGTCGACAACACCGCCAAAATGTCGCAGCTCTCCAAGATCGCCCCCAACAGCCCGTCGCGCACGTCGCCCTCGGAGATTGAGACGGCCATCAACAATGCCCTCGAGGATCTCCAGAACAACACCCAGGACATGAAGAGCGCTCTCCGCCCTCTTCAGTTCGTGTCCGCTCGTGAGGTAAGATGAAGCATTACCTCGAACACAGAATACTACACAATTTCTACCTACGCTCGATGCGCTCTCTGGCTTCGAAGCCGCCGCAATCGCACGCATACCCAATACACATGTTCAGTTGATCGAAGAGGCGTTGGGCACTGGGCAGCTTTGCTGACACCAGGATTCTTAGATCGAGGTCGGCCACGGCAGGAAGGCTATTGTCATCTTCGTCCCCGTTCCCCTTCTCCAGGGATGGCACAAGATCCAGCAGCGGTCAGTACAATTGTCAATCCGTCCAAAAATGCCTTTTCACTAACTCCTTTACAGTCTCACCCGTGAGCTCGAGAAGAAATTCTCTGACCGCCACGTGTTGATCGTTGCTTCCCGCCGCATTCTCCCCCGCCCCAAGCGCTCCAACCGCTCGCGCAACTCCCAGACTCAGAAGCGCCCCCGATCCAGGACTCTTACCGCTGTTCACGACGCCATCCTCACCGACCTCGTCTACCCTGTCGAGATCGTTGGCAAGCGTCTCCGCACCAAGGAGGACGGCTCCAAGCTGTTGAAGGTTGTTCTTGACGAGAAGGAGCGTGGTGGTGTCGACTACAGGCTGGACACCTACTCCGAGGTGTACAAGCGCCTCACTGGCAAGACCGTCAACTTCGAATTCCCCCAGACCGCAGCCTCCGACTACTAGAGGTAGAGAGGGTGGTTTGGCGAAAAGGCTTTTCACGGTTCAGGAGTATGGCTTCGGGCATGCATTATGTGTATCCGGCATAAAAAATGACATGATATGGGGCCTGCTTATGGGCGTTCAGATACCATTTGTTTCCAATTGACTCTTTGTGAATCTTCTTCAATTGTGTTGTGGTGCCTATCTATTGCTGACCTTTGCTCGCCTATTGCCTGTCTAGCTCTGGGTAATGTCTGAAAATACCCTGACTGTACGGTAGCCGCCTATCACTTGCAAGATAGTCCTTCAAGCCCCCCTCCTCTTTGATCGCACTATAAAAAGATCCAAAAAGGGTGGGGTAATCCTTCTCAATCGCCTCCAGCTCCTTGGGAAACGCAAACTTCAGTCCATCCAAAACCTGCCACAGCGTCGTATCCGCAAAGCTCAGTTTCGCACCGACCAAGTACTTGCCGTTCCCCTCCTCGTTCGCCTTCAACACGCGCTCAAAGTAACCAAAGAACTTGGGCAAGCGAGTCTCGCGGAAGTTCTGAGCCTTGCGCAGGGACTCGGCCTTCTGGTCTTCGTAGTAGAGCTGCGGAGCGATGGGGTGGTGGGTGTCGTGGGCTTCGTTGTTGAGGTCGAGGGCCGTGAGGGCGTGCGAGAGGACCCATTGTTTCTCAGCTTCGTCGGAACCTGCTAGGTCGAGCTTGTCGCCGAGGTATACCTGCATTCACTTCTCATTAGTCCCGCATCCCATCCGCGCAATTGGTAAAGAGCGGACCTACCAGTATACTCGGCGTCTGATATATGATCAACGCCTTACCATTCTTGCCCTCACCCGGAACCTTCAATGCGGGGGGCGCGAACGCGGGAGGATTGCCATCACCGCTTGTTGTTGCTTTGGCGTCGATGAGCGATAGGACGGAATTGATGCCTTCCTTGGAGGCGTTGCCCGTGTCCGTGTACGAGGTCCCCGTTGCCTCGAAGACGAGGCGGATGAACTCGCCGCGGCCGGGGATGGAGGGCCAGTAGATGAGCTCGTAGGGAGGGGTTGTGCGGGCTTTCTTTGCGGTGGCCATTGCGGGGGTGGTGTGTGCGTAGCGGTGGTGAAGGGGGGTAGCTTTTGTTGCTTGGTTAATGGACGGTTGGAGCGCGATTGATGGTGAGGAGGGGTGGCCCTTTTATGTATGTACGTGAGACCGGACATGACGATGATGCATCCAGGCAGTAACCGTTAATTCCGCACTTCTTAGTAACGAAGCTCCACTTGCCTGATACATTACATATAGGTACGCCTTGCCTCGAGATGGATGAGCAGGTTGCGGGATGGGGGCGACTTACCGAAGCAATGGCTGAATGCCGGTTTGCGGCGAGTAAATGAAGTAAGCAATGCCCGTCGTGAAGGGTGGAACATGCAGTGGGACCGGTCAAGAGAGGGAGCAATGGAGTGACGAACAATTGAGTTGTAGAACCGTGATTCCCGATTTGGCTGCACAGAGGGAGGCTTGGGTGTATTGGTGGCATCATTGCGGGGAACGAGGGAGCTATGGCCTCTGCTTAGCTCTCTATTCGTTCGGTGTTACCTTTAACAACTAATGTTTGCTTTTGGACAACAAGACAGACTTGAACGAGTGGCCCCTCAGCTATGACTCCCAGTTCGAAGGACCATGCAAAAATCCCTCATAAGGAACGGGCGGGTATTTTTTTTTCCAGTCATCTTCACCATCGCCATCTTACTGGATTTAATGCACTGGATGCTTAAGAACAGAAAACCGTCCTTCGAGACCGCGATCTTTCGCTGTACTGTACACTGAGAGATATATTGAGCGCTAATCCCAAAGGGGCTAGTCACAAACTGACTGAAACCAAACCTCAACTCAGCCTTCAAGTAGCCGCCATCTTCGCTATTTAACATCCACCATACCTGCACTTCCTTCGACGGTGGATATGGTAGGCCTCAGCAACATGGACTCAAACTTCAACCCGGCAGACTTTGCCGCTCAGATGCGAGGATTTCAGGCTTCCGATGAAGCCCGTCAAAAGCTCTTCACCGTAAGCTCTCCTCGGTGCTCCATGTTTCCCCACGCGACTCGACGTGTTTTCCATCCGCGCGTCCAGACGTCTAACTCGCATGCCAGGACTTGTTGCAACAATACACTGATCTGCTAGATGATCATGCAAATTTGCAAAATGACTATGCTAGCGAAAGAGATAATCGTCGTAGTTATCAAAAGAGGGTCGATTTGATGGAGAGACAGTATGCCCATATGCAGCGCGAACTGGTGAGCTGTTCCCCTCCTTCAGCCTCGTATCGTCGCCTCGTTTGCTAACAGCCTTCCCACCAGGAAAATAATTCCTTCGTGCTAGCCCTAATTGATGGAGATGGAGTGATCGTAATTGCCAATTCATATTTCATGCTCAGAAAGTGCAACTTGACTGCTAATTCCCGCCTAGTTTCAAGATGCATTGCTTAATCAAGCTGCCACCGATGGTGGGTCCGAGGCGGCATCGAGGCTACAGCATGCTATTCACAACCATGTCACCTCGCTCTATGAAAATTCCGGCGATTGGCCTATTATGGTACATATCTATCTGAGTCTTGATAAACTCGCACAAAAGCTTGCGTCGGTCGGCCTGCTTCGCCACCCAAGTGACCTCCGCACGTTTGCTCAATCCTTCGTTATCAACCAGTCTTTGTTTAGTATTGTCGATGTCGGCCATGGAAAAGAACGTGCCGACCATAAGATTAAAGGTAAGCGGATGCACTGATAGGCAACACTCTTTGCTGACATTGATCCGAGAAATGCTTCGCACATTCAGCAACAACCCCACGTGCAAACATATTGTGTTCGGAGCTTGCCACGATGCTGGCTATCTTTTGAACCTTGACAGGTATAAGCATGAAGAACAAAAGGCAGCTAGAATTACCCTCCTTGAATCAACACCTGCATTTAAGGGGTTTGCGGACTTGCCTAACTTTCACCGTACCCGATTTGATGGTGTCTTCCGGAACCAGCCTCTGCCAGACTGGAACCCTCCAGTATCCAGTTTCGCGCCGGCGCCTCCAGCAATCAACGCCCAATATGCTATTAGGACAACGAGGCAGAATTCTAATTCACCAGGTCCTCAATCAGCAAGCAATACTCCAATCACTTCCTCCCCAGCCACTACTGCGTCATCCGTCGCGATTCCAGTAAACGGGTCGGGAGATTCATCTTGGGCTCAGGTAGGTAAATCGGGTGTTTTACCCGACCAACCCATATCTATCGCCAAAAAAACAAACCCAAAGAAAAAATATGCATACTACAACGCAGCCGGCCAACGCCTTGATGAAGCGCTTCCGCCGATTGATCAAGCCGCGAGGCAGTCTCTCGACCAGCGCATGAAGAAAGCCGGTAAAAATCTGTGCAATCACTGGCACCTTAACAATGGCAAGTGCACCAATGGTTCCGCCTGCTACTTCCAGCATGAGCCGAAATTGACGCCTGGTGAGCTGAACGCTCTTCGATATAAGACCCGCAGCTTGGCCTGCAAAAACCAATACTGCGAAAATATAGACTGCTGTAAGTCAACGTTCCCTGTCTTACATGCACAAATAAAGTTCTGTGACTGATGAAACCCATAGACCTGGGCCATCAATGCTCATTCGAGCGTGACCAGGGAGTCTGCCCATTTCCAGACACGTGCAACCTGCGCACCACGCACGGCATGGACAAGACCAAGTACGAGCGCTGGGATGAGCAGGGCAACCAGGAGCTCTTGACCGCCATCCGAACCAAATAATGGCCCCGTTTTTTTTCCGTTGACGGTGGATCGAATGATTGTTTTGCACATCGATCTATCCTACCGCCATCCTAACCAAATTGTCTGTACTCTGGAAAGAAAACAAGCTGAATTGTCTAACTGATTTAATCGGTATTTCTATACTGATTCTATTACGTGGATTATTGTTTATATGTAGGGGAATGAATGGGTGGGTGGGGTTCTAATTAAATATAAAAATTGTCGTGTGGGATTTGATCATTTGTGATCGTTGTGCTGCTCCGAATTTAGTACGTGATCTTAACCAACAGACAAAAAATAGTCGAAAAATTACATGCACAAAAAAAAGATAGCATCGCTCTAAATACAAAAAAAAGTTCATGTGTGCAGCAGCTCAAACTGTTCCTTAGTCCTCTACATCCCTTTCCAATCCCAAGAACAATACACATTGAAGCTTAATACCTATACCTCGACTCCTTAACCTCAACACCCCCCCCCCCCCCACCTCCATACAATCAAAACTCCTCAAACCCCCTTCTCCCCACCACCACCACTACCACCAACAACAATAAACATCAAACACCCCCCCTCACTATAAAACCCACCATGCTCCATCCCCGGCCTGCGATACGCATAACACCCTTTCCCCCACACATCGCCTTCCTCTCCTTCCACAATCTTCCCCGTCCCACTCTTCCGCCCCTTCACATCGCGTAAATCCCCCTCTATAATAAAAATCTCCTCCGTGTAGTCGTGCACGAAGTTCTTAATCTGATTCCGCGTGTTTGGCTCCCAGCGCTGCAGGTAGGTTGCCCGGCCTGTGATGGGGTCGTGGTTGAGCGTTTGTTGCGATATGCCTGGTTCGAGGGTCGTCCAGGGGCGGGGGAGGAGGGTTAGGGGGTTGTGGGTGTGGGGGTGGAATTCGAATTGTTGCATTACGGAAGGAAAGGAGAGAGGTGTTTTGGTGGTTGCTGGTGTTTGTATGTGATTGATTTGCGTTTTTGGGTTGGGGTTTGGTTCACTTGTTTTGTCTCTTTCTTTTTGGCGACGGTGGGTAAGGTACGTGATGATTTATTATGGAAGGGAGAGGTATGTATGTAAACAATCAATGCAGGAAAAGAATTCGGTTGGGGTGGTGGGTACTTATTTCCTAGGTTGAAAAGGAAGCAACCTACCTGTATATTGATGAGAGGAGAGCGCGGGGACTCTTATGTACTTATGTACATCTATGAGATGGATAGTAAAGAGTTACGTGATTCGAAACCCTTTGCCATTGATACCCAAAACAGGTGGGGAATGATGCGTTGGTGAATTGTTTTGAGTAATGGTGTGTATGTATGCTGGATGATGCAAGCAAGCAAGCTTACAAATTCTTCTTTTCCTCACAACCAACTTCCCTTTGTAGGTACTGGGGATGGATATTTTTCCTTGGTAGTCGGAGGTTGGAGGTTGGTTGATTGATTGGTAAGCACAACATAACAACCTTTTCCGACGAGGATGACGTTATTTAGAGTGTGGAATTATGCTTTTTTTTTTGTGTTTCGGGAAGGAAGGATACATAAGCGAAGATTCATGCGGATGTTTAGCAGATTTTTGGGTTTTGGGTTCGGATAAGATAAGGTTTGCCAGAGGAGTAGGGGGTGTTAGGGGGTGTTAGGGGGTGGGGTAGGGGTTGGGGAAGGTTTCTGGGGTATGTGTACAGGTAGGTGGGTTGTTCTGGGTATTGTTTAGGAAAGGGAAGGGAAGGAAGGGGGGGACTAGGTTGTTTTCCGTTTGGTGGGGTTTATGTACGGAGAGGATGGAGGTTGTGAGGTGGTTATGTTGTTATTAATGATGAAGCTTTTAATGGGAAAGGAAAAAGTAGTGGTGGGTTGAGCAGACTGCAAGACTGTAAATAAAGGCTAGGATTGCCCGTTTGATTGCGGAGTGTCTTGATTGCAGAATGTCCATACCATACCCCACCCCCTACCCTCTATAACCACCCCGTCTATCCGCACCATAACCATGATCCGCCATATAAGTAACTGCCTTCAAAGCCTGCGCCAGACGAACCGCCGGCGCCTTAGCATCCCTCGCATCATTAAAATGCGCCATCGTATACTCAAGCGCCGTCCATCCTGACGCATCCTTAGTAATAAACTCGACACCTATCGACAGCAAGAACTTCATCGTCTTCGGGCATGAGTTCTTCGCGGCGAAGATGAGTGGTGTGGTCCCGCATTCGGACTGCGAGTTCATGTTGGCGCCTTGCTGGAATAAAGTAAGGGTTAGTTGTAAGAGGCTATCGTCGTGGTTGGGATGGTCTGTGGGAGTTTTTGTTAATAGGTTGTGGACTTGTGTGAGGCCGTCGTTGGAGGGGGAGAAGGAGGAGAGGGTTGTGTAGGGTGGGTAACAGGTGGCGAAGTCGGTGAAATCGGTGTTTGAGAGACGGTCGACGAAGGATAAACCAAAGTCGTCCCGAGACTGTGCTAGGCTTTTGATCAGCGCGTCGATGCCTGCGTCTTTCTTCATCAAGGCGACTAATCTGCTTATTTGGGAACATTCCGAGAGACATAGCATGTCAAGGAAGTTCTTGCGCTGGCAATCCAAATGAGTGAATTCGAAGCCTACAATACGTAGGTTCATCATGAGACACTCAAACGCGGTCGAATGGAAACCGTTTACGCAGGCACAGCCTTCTCCCATGATCCCGCGGGGATCGAGATAGAACATGAATGTACGACCATCTAGATCCCGAGCGTTGCACCTCGCGCCATAGTGCCTCGCGAGCGTCAAAAGCACGCGTAATGGCGCAGCTATACTGGCGGCAAAGAATAGGTCAGTCCGGCCGGATACATCCAGTTCATCTGGAGGGGATAGACGACGCCGATCTAAATTCACGAGAGGGTTGTTGATGCAATCTACTATGCGTTGGTGTATGCATCGTGGGTTGAGAGTGCAACATTGACGGATCAGCCAGCGATTGTCGGAATACATGCGCCGCTGCTGTTCTTCGAGCACTTTGGAAGAGCTTGAGGGCTGTACACGAGGGACCGCTCGAATGTTACCGCTACCACCGGTTTGGTACCATGGTTGGTGAGGATCGGAATATCCAGTAGTTGTCGGATTGGCGTGGCGCGCAGACGAACTGGGGTGGCGAGTAGATGAACTGGAGTGATGCGTAGACGAACTTGGGTAGCGCGTGGATGAACTGGAATGGTGCGTGGACGAACTGGAGTGATGCGCAGATGAACCAGAGGAGCTCAACGAGTAACGAAGAGTCAGTACGCGTCTGATCAGAGACTGTTCGGATGGTGCACGGTCAGAACGTTCCAGTATTTCTGATATCATGGATATTTCATGTATTGCATTAGAGTTGGAGTCGGAAGATGGCAAAACTTGGTTCTTCTTTGCTGTGGGAACGCTTCTTGACTGGGAATGCTCTCTATAGACTGTCGTGGGGTTGAAATAGTTTGGGTTCATAGACCATCTAAACGACGGAATGTCAGGAATCACCTGCTCTTTAGCGTCCCAGATAAGCGTTGGTAGGATTAGGCCATCGGCGTTACGCAGCGGCCTAGAAAGCTCGTCAATACGAGATGTGATGTTCAATTCCCCGAAGTCTTGTCTGGGATGTTCCTCCCTGAAGTCGGACTCCACAATGGGTGTTAATGATGTCTGGATCTGTGGACCGCCTGGAGGGCTATTGTGGAATAGACTGTGCTGAGAGACATTGGATTTCTGAGCTTGATCTGAATAGCTTGGTTTCTGCCTATTTGCATCAACATAGGATGAACAAAAGCACTGCGGCCTCAGGCCTTGAACATCGGGTTCTGCGGTTCGTCCTTGAACAAATGCCGTCGCTGGTGTCACCTGCTTCTGATCTTGGTGGCGAGAAGACGTGTCACCTCCACGTCGTCTACGTCTTTTTCTCAGTTTTTCAGCTTGTAGTAAGAACCGAATCCGCTTTTTCGAAGAGTCTTTATCAGGGGCGCACAGATCTTTCCATCCAGGTCCGAGAAGCTCTTTCATGTTATGCTGTGCAGTTCGCTCACTAATAGGTATTTATATAGCGTCAGCCAGGTCCAGCGAATACGCGTCGTGGTACTGACACTCTCGGTGTTGAATTTCCACTTAGAATGCCTAACAAATCGAAAACTTCACTGAATTGAAGGCCACACATGCGTAACACCAGCAGTCTTTTTAACCAAGGCAGGGACCAGGTGTTTTTCCTGCCGCGGCCCAGGCGACCGTCTTCTTTGATCGTCTTCCTCCGTTTTTGCACACCTCCTCTGGGACGGCTAGGTGGCTCGAGTCTTTGGCTCTTTCGATCATTGTCGGGGCGGGTGGGGGCCATATTTCAATCTGGCGCTGGAGGATATTTCTCGCTGTTGCCACGGCTGTTGTATGTGGGAAAGGTTATAAAAAATCCGTGGTGGTACGTAGCAGAGGAAGATTGCTCGAGGATTATAGAAGGAGCGAGTACATAAATTATATTTGCCTTGCTATGCCTGTTCGAAGTTGCAACGACTGAAACGCTGACCGGTACGCGCAAGAATTGGCGACTGGCGACGTGGATGACAAGACTGTGGCGCATTTTGACCTATTAGCAGATGTCAAAAGACACGGCGTGCAGCCACCGCAAGAATTCAGTCTTGCTACACTGCACGGAGAGTGGCTGGAGTGGACTCGGAACTTCTTTCTGAGGCTCATTATCTCTGTTATCGACGCCACAACGCAACATGTTGTACGCTAATGGCTCTTCAAACGAATGGTAGATGCTATTGACAGCCGTTGCTGATTAGTGGTGGAAGGTGGAAGGTGCATGATTTTGTAAACCATGGAACAGACACTGGGCAACGAGCCACTACGACCTAATCATGTGGCATCAGCTTCTTGCTCACGTGCACCTCTCCACATCCCGGCCCAGGACGTCTTTGTGTTTCTTTTCCTGTATTCAAGGATGACATCCTAATAATCTAATTACCATGCAACAAGTACTACTCAATTATTCTTCATAAGAGTTTTTTCCCCACATATATCAAGCACTAGCAAAGTTTTAAGTGCTACCTATAGAACGAAATAAACCGTCTACGAAGTAAAGCATAATTACATAGCCATGTATTTTGTGTGTTTTAACGTAGATGTATAGTGGCGACCTCGAAACAGAACTACCAAGCAAGACAACTCAACATAAACGAGAAATTTTCGTTGGGTTTTAGAGCCTGTCTAACGCCCCTAGGTAGGCAGATGGATTCGGTTAAGGATGGGAGATTGCGAGGATTAATGATGGGTAAGGTAAGATTGAGTGAAGTTTTATGGATTGGGGAATACTAGAGGGGGAGGAAGGGGAGGGAAGGGAGAAGGGAGAAGGGGAGGAGGAGAGAGATGGGGGGAGATGGGGGGTTAGTTGGAGATGCAAAAATTGACCGATCAATGATTGCATTGGTTTGATTCGTATCTATACTCAAACAGACGGGATGGTTAGGAATGGATAGTCATACTGGAGTGGAGTGATAAACGACGGCAATTATTTCTTTTTTCTTTGTATTACTTCTACTTTGGGTTGATACTGGGAATGATTTTAATGAATGTGAAGACAAAGCACACTTTGAATTCTCTTTCTCCGTGTTTTTTTTTTTCAAGAGGGAGAGGTACCTATGTACGTACATCCATCTTTCTTCAATTGATGATAGGTACATGTACGGTGTTACGGGCTGACCGACGCATGCAAGTACACGTGTACCTACCTACCTACCTACCTATGGCAAATAAAAAGAAAGAACGGTCTCGCAGATAGGAGTCGTAAGAATGTATTTGTGATGAGAAGATGTGTTTATTGCATAGCTTCTTTCAAGGATGGATATGTACAAATGCATTGTTTTCCTGTGTGACTTTCCTGTTTCCCAGGGAAGGGGGGTAAGATATCGAATGCACAAGGGAACTAAGGAAATATGTCCGAAGCACGGGTGTACCTGATTGGCGTGGGGCGTGAGAATTCTCGTGGATGATGTTGGGGTGAGGTGCGGGCGCATTACGCTGACCACCACCAGGCTTCGTATCAAGGGGTTGTTGAGATGTTCAGTTGCACGAGCTCGTGTTGGTATGGGGGGATCAGCGCGTCGGTATCAGCTGGCATGGCGCAGTACCTAAGCTTTTGGAACGGATGGCATTCCTGAGAAGGGCAGAGTGGGTGGAGATGAAGGAACAGTCACGAGGAGTAGCAAGAAAGAATAGCCAACACGACAAGGCAGCAGGGATAAGCGATCGACGAGAGCCTGGGATGGGGGTTGCTACGTGGTAGTTGAAAAATGCAAGTGCACAGGCGCGCGCAAGGCAAAGGGCCGAAGAGAGGAAAAAAAGGCGGTGGCGGAGACGGGGGATGTAGGGAAAATATGGGGTAAAAGGGTGGAAGGAAGAGGAATGAGGAGAGATATTGGGGAATAGATTTGGTGGATATTGGAGGGTTGATTGCGGTTCATATTGGCAGAGAGGTGGATTGGTTGGCAGGTCGGTCAGCGTGGTGGAGGAGCTTCGGGGCCGGATGTTTAGGCGAGAAAGGTGGGCGGGCTGCCCCGCATAGCGAATGCAAGCAAGAAAAAAACAAGAAATAGGAATGCGAAAGGTGGTTAAAGAAGGCAAAAGGAAGAATGGAAAGATAGACGAGCAGGAAGATCAAGGGGAAATAGGCAACCGCCCCTTTCTGGGCGTTCTGGAGGTGCATATACGCAATATGTATGTATATAAATACATGTCGGTGTCGAAAGAAATGCATGTCATGTTGCGTGGCAGGAAGGCGATGGCTTGTAGCTTGAGCCGGTACTGGACACAGCAGCAGGCTTGTTCCTGTTGCGCGTACTCGCTCGTGTATGTCGTGTTTGTTCGTGTAAGAAGAAGATGCATCTGGACTGAGTGAAGGGGAGGTTGATTTGTCGTGTCTGAGTAATGGTGGGAAAGGGCGCTAGAGCGGATTCGACATGTGGGGAACAGGGATGGCTCGCTTACTAGGGACCCATTATAGGCGGCGTGATTGGCTGGCGATTGTCCACCGCGGAGGGTCCCCCACTTTGACTGGCTATGCATGACCACTTCTCTCACACAAAAGGTGCATCACTCGCCTGCATTCATTGTCTTATAAGTTATAACTACTGTAGGTGCAAGGGTAGGATTGGGCGATGATGGGCGGTGATTGATGAGAAGTAGGGATCCGTAGTATGTAATTGCGCCATGTAACAGGAACACAAAGTCTCTTGTTCGTGGCGAAACATGGGCAGACCCTGGGTGACTTGCGTGCCCTGAGCAAAATCCAGCAGAGGAAGGAACGCACGGTTGTGGGGAAGCTCCCCAAAGGAAGGAACACACACCTTCATCCGCGCCTGCCTCCTCTATGCCTGAGCAGGTCCTTCTTTCCCATCTGATGTAACCAGCCTTTGCGCCGATTCTCCTCCGAACGTCCAACTAAGTAATCGTCCCGACCTTGTCCTCCTACCCTACCCTACCCTCCATCCCATCCCATCCTTTACTCTAGGTATTTCTCTTCCGCGGCTATCTCACGGTTACGGCTAAGTTAGCCAGCTCGACTTGGACACCACAAACACCACACCTCACCACACTACCTATACTACTCACATCATACCACACACCACACTACACCACGTTTGCGTCGAACCCCATACTCCCCGTTTCCCTCCCGCTCGCCCACCACCATCCACCCGCTTGACTACGCCGCTGCACAGGGAGACCACTGCAAGCTGTAGCCAACGACATGACCCATGATATGACAGAATAACGTCCCCCTTCCATCCCATCGCTGCTGCTGCATGGGACCCTGCGCTAAGCGCCTCGCATCGCAGCAACACACATCTCATCCTTCCCGCCCACTGCGATTTCGTCTCAACGCTGCTCACCCACCTCCATCCGATCCCTTCCGCCTCTCTCTCCACCTAATTTTTACCCACCGCCACGCCGCCTACCACAACCAAGCTACCTTGGATACTCACACGCCTTGCATGGAATAAACCCGAAATTCAATGGCCACTTCCCAGCCTCACCATCCTCGTCAGCAGCACCATTCTCCCTTCCAGCAATCGAATCACGAATCCGATCCCCTCTCCCTCGCCGATTACGGTCTACACCCTCTCCCGTCGCCCCTTCGCTCTCCCATCCGCAATCCTTCCAGCAGCCCCTCTGCTGCTATGGCCTCCTTCTCCGATTTCGCCATGTACGGTCAGAATCACGGTTTCGGTACTGCCTTCGACAGGCCCCAGCCCACCATCAAAACCACAAATATTCACAGGGGGAGTATAAGCAATATGAGCGACGACAACGTGACCAGTGGGAGTGCCCATCCTCATCGCCTCAGCGTAGGAAGCACTGCAAACCCCAATATAAACCTCAAGATGAACTCGGCCCGCGATGGCCACACTACGAGCCCCGAAAGCACCGCTGGACTGGGAATGTTGGCAATCGGCGAAACTCTCAATGATGGATCGACTCTGAGCATGCGATTGGATGACACATCGGGGAGGGACGGCGGCGATGTGTCTTCCAAGCCTGACAGCAATGACGGTGCCGACCCGCCCTCGTGGAGCGAAATGAAAACAAAGGCTGGCAAGGAGAGGAAAAGGCTGCCACTCGCGTGCATTGCTTGCCGGCGCAAGAAGATACGCTGCTCGGGGGAGAAGCCGGCATGCAAACATTGCCTCCGGAGTAGGATACCTTGCGTGTACAAGGTCACCACCCGCAAGGCTGCGCCCCGGACGGACTACATGGCTATGCTCGACAAGCGGTTGCGCCGCATGGAGGATCGCGTGGTCAAGTTGATACCCAAGGAGAGCTTACCATCCATCGCCGGCGTCGGCAGGTCCGTGGTCAAGCCCGCAATACCGGGAGCCCCGCCAAAGACGCCAACCGCCAACAAGAAGAGAGGTGCCGAGGAGGCATTTGGCAACGAGTTGGACCAATGGGCCAAGACCAAAACGGCCAACCCGAATGTAGTTGGATCCGGCAAAAATAAGGAGTCGGATGAGCAGAGTTTACTGACGGAAGGCGCCGAAAGCTTACCTCCAAAGGAGATTCAGGAACACCTCGCCGAAGTATATTTCGACTATGTATATGGCCAGAGTTACCCACTCCTGCACAAACCGAGCTTCATGCGAAGGTTAGCGTCCGGGAATGTGCCGCCGGTGCTCATCCTCGCCATATGCGCCATATCAGCCCGTTTTTCGACGCATCCACAGCTGCGGACCGAGCCCTGTTTCTTGCGAGGGGATAATTGGGCGGAGCGCGCGCGCGAGATCTCATTGCGGCGATTTGATTCGCCCAACATCACCATTCTCATCGTTTACTTACTATTAGGCTTGCATGAATTCGGCACATGTCAGGGCGGCCGAAGCTGGATGTTTGGCGGCATGGCGCAAAGAATGGCGTATGCTCTGCAATTACACAAGGAGTTGGAGTACGACCCGAGTTCTACCGAGGCAGATCGAAAGCCATTAAGTCTGACAGACCGGGAGATTCGACGGAGAACCATGTGGTCGTGTTTTCTCATGGATCGATTCAACTCGTCAGGAACCGACCGACCACTTTTCGTCCACGAACAATATATCGAGGTACAGCTACCTGTGAAGGAGCATCTCTATGTTCACGAAATACAGGCACCTACCGAGGCCCTCGATGGCCATGTACCCAACCCTCTCTCTGCCGACAGCGGCCAACTATCAAACCCCCGCGAAAATATGGGTGTGACAGCATATACGATACGTCTCGTCTGTATATGGGGCAAACTCATAAAGTATATGAATTTGGGCGGAAAAGAGAGAGAAAAAGAACCCATGTGGTCTCCCAAATCGACGCTCAACACCATCAAACAAGAAGCAAAAGATTTCAAGGATGCTCTGCCTGACATGCTGGTGTACAGTCCCGAGAACGTCAAAAGCCACGCCATTGGCAGGACAGCAAACCAATACCTGTACTTACACATTCTCTACCAACAGATTATCCTTTTCATGTACCGATTCGCTCTACCTTCCCGAGCCGGTAGCCGTCCACCCAAAGACATGCCGCACGACTTCTTAACCGAATCTGCCCGCAGCGCACTGGATGCCGCCAACCAGATATCCATGCTCATCAACGAGGCCATGGATCACAATGTCGTTGCTCCTTTTGCAGGCTACGCTGCCTTTTTCTCGTCCACCGTCCACGTCCACGGCGTCTTCTCCAAGAACCCAAAGCTCGAAGCACAGTCAAAGAAGTACTTGGCGTACAATGTCAAGTACCTGAGCAAGATGAAGAAGTACTGGGGGATGTTTCATTACATGGCTGAGAATCTGAGGGAACTGTACCGCCAACATGCCGACGCGCAGATAAGAGGGCCTGTTGTCGCCGGAGAAAAGACCAAGGGCGTGATATTCCAGTACGGCGATTGGTTCGACAGATACCCGCACGGTGTTTCCAAGACAGATTATGAAGATGCAGCAGAAGTCAACCCAAACGAACCCGGCACGGATGCTGTGCTCGGACAGAAGAGCGATCTGCAGAGCGTGGAAGAGTTCTTCGCTTCGCTCTCACCACCCTCCCGTGCAGACCAACACCGCAAACAAGCACGCAAGAACAAATCCAAATCCGTTTCCAAATCTGACGCTCCCGCCAATTTGACAAACAAATCAGCTGCTGCCCAGCAACAAGCACAGCAGCAACAGCGCCTTCAACAGCAACGCCAAGCAGCCGCCCAGCAGCAGCAACTTCATCACAACGCCCTCCATCAACAGCTGGGTCAAATCACCATCAATCCACAAGAAGCCATCGACGCCTTTGACCCCAGCTTCTTCGCAACCCAAACACAAGCCGGCCAGCAACAATCCCCCTACCTCCCCGACTTCTCCCCGCACCACCCTTCACACAATCTAAGCATGCTCAATACCTCACCTCCCGGCCTCATCCACCCATCCCAAGCATCGCAAATGGACATCTCGCCTTTTGGCGACATCTCGGCGCACCCAGCCGCGTTCTGGAACCTAGATCCCCTTGGGGGTGCAGGTGGCGGATCCGGCTTCTACGACCCCGGCAATGCGGGCTGGTTCTTGCCGTTCAATGTCGAACCGCCTGTTTTAGGAGCCGACGAGGGCGGCATGTTTGCGCATGAGGCGTTTGGGTTTGGATTAGGTATTGGAGCTGGTGGAGGGAGTGGTGGACTAGGAGCGGGTGCGGAGCATCAACAGGGGCTCCCGCATCGGCAGCAGAGCATGAGTGTGGGACGGAGTGGGAGTATGGAAGGCTTAGAAGGGTTGGAAGGGCTGGACGGGATATGATTGAATTTACCCCGAGACGCCACGACATGAAAAATGGGAAATGACTGTGGCTTACTTTCTCTTATGCCAACGAGCGACCAACACTGGACTTCGGAACGTATGTCAAATAGGCATTTGCCGTTACACGGTGAAATGGCGTACGCTCCCCTGCCTTTCTTCCAGAACGAAAAAAGCAGGTTAGCCCTGGAGTGAGTGTGCTCATTTCAAACATGCATCTGCTGCAGCCTCTCTATCTAAGCTACTACGTTGTTGCACTCCTTTCTGTGCGAGACATACGTATGTTGCGAGCGAGCCAACTGGTCCCTCCCCATTCCACCCGTTTCCCCAACGCTCCCCCCGAACTGTCGACGTCACGTTGGGATGCGTTCAGCTTGCAAGAGCACTCGCTATATGTGTGAGAAAGGGGATGGTGGGAAGAATGCCGTGCCCGGATGTGCTGTTGATAAAGAAGGAAGGAAGAAAGAAAAGAAAGGGGGGGGCATGTATCTGCCATGCTATCTTAGCTGAAGAATCGGATAGGAAGACGTGGGACTTGTTTTATACTGTTTATATTTCTGAGGAGGGAGTTTTTTTTTTCAAGTGTATCTAGGGTTCTTGGAGAGTTTTTTTTTTTCTTTTTCGTGGAGGAGCTAGGGATTAGGGGGTTATGGGGTTGGTGATTTGGGGGATTTTTGAGAATTTTCCTTTCTTCGTTTATATTTATCGTTTGTTGTGGTGGTTTTTTTACCTTACATACCTTTTACATACTTTTCTATATTTTGTTCACTTTTTTCACACACCACCCTTCTTCTTGTGTTTTTTTTTCTGTTAAAGGGGTTGGTTGGGCATGGGGTTGTTGGTTGTATTTTATTCAAATTTTTCTTTCGATGTACGTATGTACGTAGCTCACGTGGGTGGGGGGGAATTCCCCTCCCATCGAGAGAAAGTCGACCATGTTGATATGATATATCACAAGCCATGATTTTCCGTGCGGTGAAAGTATTTGTTTGTTTGTCTGTGTGTAACATGTATGTGTGTGTAGGGATGATGGAAGGGGGGATTGATTGGGAGATGGGGAGGTTTTCAAATGGTTTTTGATTTTCCATAATTATGGGGGGTTTTTTTTGTTATGGTTTTATGTGACAGAGCTGAGATGAGTGTGTATCCCCATTCTCTCCACAAACCAATCAATGTAACAAATAAACCGTACAGAAAAACAAGTAACCCCAATCAACCCATCGTTTCCCTATCCAAAACACACCATCTATCCATCTACATCTACATATCTATACGCATCCCCTCCCCCCATCGTAGCCCACCCACGAAATTTGAAAGACTTTCGCCAAATTTTTCATGGATGTCTACGATGCCGAAGGACATGATACAGACCTCTACTTCTTCCACCTCCATGCATATTCATCTCTCCGTTGGTGTTTTTTTTGTTGAGAAAGAGAATGAGGCATTTGCAAACCCGTCCATTGACCCAACTCATCGTACACACAGCCATGAATTGGATGGGATGTCTACGATGAGTTGGTAAATGGACGTGTTTGCAAATGGTGGTATATGGGTGATGGGGAGGATGTGTGTGTAGACGATTGTGGACGGACCGGACTGGATGGATCGCTAGAGACTAAATACATATTCGTGCTCTCCTCTCCTCTCCCATGGTTCTTGATGTACGGATACATAAGATGGGTTTGTGTGTGCGTTTTTGTACAGTCTGCAAGTCTTTGGAGTCGCGGACTGAGACTCACGCGTGGTGCAACCGTGGATTCTTTTCGACGTGGGGAGGGAGTGTGCAATCGGCCTTGCACACGACGTTGCTGTTCCGTGTCCTTTCATCTTGGGTGAAGATTTAAGAGAGACGTCCACGCTCGACAATAGACTCATGCGGTCTCCCAGACGCTCAGCACTTTGTGCTGCTTAGGAAGGCACATGGTCGGCCCGGTGCGGGTGAAGCGCATTTCCAGCGCAGTAACAGTGATTTTTGACTCTCATCTCCAGCAACGGACGGCAAAGACGACGCGCTTCACGCCGGGTACGGGTGACTCAGATGAAAGTGGTGGGAAAAGTTTCTTTTCCCCATCCTTTGAAGCGGCGCTCAATTTTGTCGCGGCTTCACAAGGCCATCGTGCATGATGTAGTACACAACTGTGCTGTCGGTATCAGCAGACGCCAGTACAATCCTCTTGGTCGTGCGCCACGGGTTCTCCGCCGTCTCCTCATCGTCGTTACCATCGAGCATATTCTCGGACTCCGACTTAGGCGGCACCAACGTCACGGCATCAAAAACTTCCGCAAGATGGCGTAGCGTCCATTTCTCGCTCAGTCGCGTGGGCAGAATCCACTCGCGCTCCGGGGCTGCTTTCACGTCCAGGGTAACTGCAGCTGCTCCCTCGCTGCTGTCATTGCTGTCTGCCTTCGCTTTCGCCTTTGCTTTGCGCGCACGATCGGCGTTTTTGAGGAGTTCGATCTGCTCGTCCGGGTGGATGTACAGGCGTTGGGGTGGCAGACCGGATATCAGAGGACGCGGAAGAGGTTCGTTGGTGATAGGGGAGCGTGTGTGGATTTGTAGGTGCGTCCAAAAGTGCTGGTGCTGGAGGTTGTGCAGAATCTGGGTAGCGAGGGCGTGCAGGGCGATGGCGGTGGGATCGGTGGTGGGATGATCACTGCCACCATTCGTGGTGCTGTGGATGAGCGATTGGAGCGGGGAGAGGGCAATGGGCTGTTTCAGATGGGCCGGACAGGCCATGGCCAAGTTCGGATGGCGAAAAGATACAAAAGTATGTATCTATCGGTGTGAGGTGGTTGGTGGTGGTTGGTGATGGGACGGAGGCCATGGTTGCGATGGGAAGGTGGCAGCGATCGGCCCCGCTAAGCCCCGCTCCCCAGGTCACGGGATCTTGTCCGTACTGGGTAGGTGAGGTGAATTCCTCCATTTGGAGCCTTGTGTTTGGAGGTTTTTGTAAACTGTCCATCCATGTACGACCACTTATGTATGGATCCATGTGGTATACGTAATGCCTGCCGTGAATCACGAACAAGAATCTCGCTGCCTGGCAGCTTCTTATTTAGATACTCACCTTCTCCTCCTCTCTGCTTGCACTGTACTCACCCATTGAAACCTCCAACACTCCAAGTCTATCAACTCAGATCTTCACCTAACCGTCGACGATGATGCTTGGAGCCCGTGTCGTATGCAGCGCCTTCCTCTTCCTGGCTAGCGCCCAGGCTCAGGCTACTCAAACTGGTACGTCTTCGCCGGCGCAACCATCTTCATCCTCATGTCAAGAGGTCTGCGTGGTCGAGCCGTGCAATGCATGTGCGCACTCATCACACATCATCAAGAATGACTGTAGAACGACCAACTAATTCACACAGGCTCGGAAACCGGCATCATGAGCATCCTGCCCATCTTCGTCTCAGGTACCGTTCTCTCCACCGGCAGTGGATCTCAGAGCCAGAAACCTCCAGTATCTTCATCCCAAGGCCCAACCGAAGTGAGCATTCTCCCCATCACGGCTTCTGTCTCTGTCTTGCCTACGACCGTCTCGGGTGAGATGTCTATCCCGGCTGGAGAGACGCCGTTGTTGCCAACACGCCCTGGTCCTCCAGCTTTCAATGGCACCTTGAGCACCAGTCCTACGCCTACGGCAACGGTCACGACGACGTCGGGTGGTGGCTCGCAATCTTCAGGCACTTCGCGGTCGTCTGGAGCGCCGAGTTCTTCTGCACCTAGTTCTTCTGCGCCTGGGAGCTCGTCGGCGTCTAGGATTCAAGGTCAATCGTCTGTAGTCGCAACCATTATAGTAGCTCTTGGCTTTACCTGGGCTCTTCTCTAGAGATTCTAAGAGTCCAAAATTTAAATGGTACTTTGTCTGGAGGCTTTCTCAGAGAGAAGAGAAGAAAAGTCATGAAAATGGATGAACGATCTTAGTAAGAATGGGTTTATAGGAGTTAAAATAAATATCATATGAGACTATTCGAAATGCATGGAGCTTTTAGCCATTCCAACGCTCTCTTATATTCCACACATGGGTGTAGAATTGGATACTCTATCTCCATTAGTCAAGTTTGGCCAACCATACAAAGTTGGTCGCCGACAATCGTTACTTCAGAAATTCCGTAATCAGATGTGACTAGAATCTACTCGTATATCCTAGGCCGATGTATCTTTGGGATGTTTTCAGTCCTCTCCCGGCGTATTTCACTGAATATGTTTTTCTGCCTAAGCGAAATAAGATTCTCGTTAATAAACGAGCCAGACGAACGTGAAAGAATGATCATTGTCTATCTATATCTATCTCCCCAAGTCGACCATCTTTTTGTTCTTAGCGAAGCACTAGATCGTTCATTTAAGGGGAAAGTGATCATTTCTTATTTTCGCAGGATTACCCAGGAAATGCACATTCTAAGCGCCTACGCCCTACAAATATGCTATCAAATCAATGACAAAAAGACTGCACGACCATTATGGTAGCTCTTGGCTTTGCCTGGGCTCTTCTCTAAAAACACTCTAAGGGCATAAACAAGACGCGGCGATTTGTTTGGAGACTCGTGTAGAAGAAGAAAAGTCATAAAAATGAATGAACGATCTTAGTAAAAATGGGTGTATAAGAGTTAAAATATATATCAGCGAACTAGGGGGGTATATTCTCTTGCAAACCATTATAATGGGCCTGAAAGTGTTATCGAACAGCGCCAGCCTTTTGGAGACGTTCGACGACTGCATAATGACTTCTTATGTTCGCTGCCTGTAGCGCTGTTCTTCCATACTCTCCTGCTTCTGCATTAACATCGGCTTTCTCTTGGAGCAACCGCTCGACGACTGCGAGATGACCTCTTTCTGCCGCTGCGAGTAGCGCTGTTCTTCCATAATACTCTCCTGCTTCTCCATTAACATCGGCTTTCTCTTGGAGCAACCGCTCGACGACTGCGAGATGACCTCCTCCTGCCGCTGCCTGTAGCGCTGTTCTTCCATGTACCTCTGTTGCTTCTGCATTAACATCGGCTTTCTCTTGGAGCAGCCGCTCGACAACTGCGAGATGACCTCCTTCTGCCGCTGCCTGCAGTGCTGTTCTTCCATACGACTTTACTGCTTCTGCATTAACGTTAGCTTTCTCTTGAAGTAGCCGCTCGACGACTGCGAGATGACCTCCTCCTGCCGCTGCCTGGAGTGCTGTCAGTGCCCTATCCCCTGCTACTACCCCTGCATTGACGTTGACTTTCTCTTGAAGCAGCCGCTCTACAACCTCACCATGCCCTAGTTTACAAACACTTATCAAGTTATGCTTCATCTCCTCTGCCGATGGTCTCACTACTGGTTCGATCCTCTCCCGAGCATCTAACATCATCTCAAGCTGCTCAAGATTGACTGTTGTACATGCAGATGCGAATAGCTTCTGTCCTTCTTCTTCCCAAAGGTATTCCCAGTAACTTGACTCTTGCATCGTAGCAAGCCCCTGCCAAACACGGAACAAAACCGTATGGTTGTTCCGTACAGTCCAAATGAACATGTTCCAGAGAGGTAACGATCTCTTATCTTCGATGGAACTCCATGGCATCCATTCTCTTGGGAGATGCGTTCCACGTACGAAGTTCTCCAGAGTCGTAAAACGTGCTGTATCTTGCCAATCTAGGTATCTACTATGGTTGTGCCAGTGATACTGACAGTAGTCAACCATGTGGAAGATAGGGTCTATTTTTCTGGTCTGATAAGTGCTAAGTTCAGCCCTTAAAAAGTTTTCCAAGTCAATTGGTGGATTTGCTTTCTTGCCTCGACGGCTTTTAAAAGTATTCAATGTTGCCAATGGCCGCATAAAACTCGGAGCCATGGTCCCTAAAATGCCTATCGGGCGACTCATCGAATGAAGGTGTGTCGTGTCAGAGGTTCGCGCGATAGCTTGATGAAAATCCGTGAAAGATAAATATGTGAGGCAAATATCTGCCAGATATTGCTCTGCCTTAGCTTCCTCAATAGCAAACATGGCTGCTTTCCCTCCATTATTGTAATCGTGCAGAAAAGCTTCAACTGTGTGGTGGGCCAGCGATACTGTTTCGTTAGCCCTGTCAAATTCGATGAGATTTCCGCACAGTCTGGCTAGCCTTGGTATGTCAAGCTTGAAAGACGGGCTTTGCCATGACTTCTGGCCTGTAGTGATGGATACGGCTTCTTCCAGCTCACTGATTGTCAGCGGCCGTTTGCTGTAGATGACCCATTGAAATGCCTTCTTTGCTCGCTCGGCCTGATCGCCAGTTCTTTTAGCGATTCTTTCTAATAAAAAGCTATACAGATCTGTGATCTTTCGTGGAAGAGTTTTGAGGAGATCGGGAATTCGGTTCGGGGTTCCGTCTTCCTCACAGACATCAATGATAGCTTTTAATTGAAGGTCAACCCAAAGGAACCTAACACTAACATCAGCCTGCACATTTCACTATATTGGGTTAAAAAACCTGGGCTTGCGACTTACATTCCTTCGGCGTCGGCTATCAATTTCCGCTTGATGATGTCAAGTACGGAGGGCGGACAGGCAGACAGTTCTTCCTGTGAGTACTTGTCGACCTGTGATTCAATGAACGTCTCGACGTCATCTTCAAGGTCCTCTGCGGTGATATGTAGATGGGAACAGCGACTGAAAACTTTTGACATGTCCATAGCTGCGTGAGTAAAGGCAAGGATTCTAACACCATCTATCTTTTGTACTTCTTTGAGAAAGAATTTGATGTTGCGTTGTTCCGCATCGCTCACTTCATCGAGTCCATCAATTAGAAGGAACGCTCGTTTGAATTTCTTGCAAGAGGGGAAAAAGAGCGCCTTAAGTTCGCTAGTGGAAGGCTCCAGCTGGTCTTCGGGGCTATCGAAGAGCGACTCCAAACGTTTTTGAAAGTATGAGGAGAGGGTTTCAATGTTCATAGCCTGATGTAGAATGCACCTTAGAAAGGTAGGCATTTCTAATGACTTCTTGTTGAGAGAGTCGAAGAAATAGTAGATGACTGCTATTTCTTTTTGAGTTGAAAATTTCGTTTTTAGATGATCGACAACAGATGCCCTTAGGTGATGATTTAGAATACTAGACACGATAGTTGCGTAGAAAGTTTACGGGTCACATACAGAAGAATGGTTTTCCCACACCCAGCTTCAAAGTTTATAAGTCAGCAAGACCGCACAGTAAGACCAGTGTGTAATTGGGGAATACCATACGGATTCCATAGCACCAGAGGTGCTTTGGGCCTGTTTCATGCATCCACTCCTGAAACTCTGGTTTGCGAAGGAGCCAACTGCAAGTTCCTGCACAACGCAGTGCCTGAGCCCGACGCAAGCTAGCCGCGTAGTCATAGTTAGGGATACGTCGCAATAGTCGGATTCTCTTACGCTCTGCAGAAGTCAATGATTGTTTCGTTCCAAAGGTGATGTTTCTGCTTAGATCGGCAAGATTACCTTCTTCTGCAAGGTTCTTCTGGATCAATCGAGTGTCGCTTCGCTGTTGCGCAAGCGTCTGATGGGATCGGAAAGCCCGGTTTTCTTGAATTTCTGCAAGTTGTGTGACGCGGAAGGCTCTGTTCTCACTCGCTTCTGCCGTTAATAGGCGACGAAAGATTGCTGCTTCCTTCTCGGATGCCAATTGCAGTTCCTCAGTAACTTCATTCTTCGCTTCAATGAGGCTCTCCTCCATCTCTTTGAATTCGATTTTAAACGATTTCCATATTGACTTGGTGAATCGTCGAATTCCTACAAAAGCGAAAACTCTTAGCAAGCTTATGAGCATATAGGACCGAAACAGGGAACAGTACCTTTTTCCTGTACTACACCCAATACTTTCGAGCAAAAGTGCACTACAATAGCGTAGAAGTCGGCCAAGGCCTTTTGCAGCCTCACGGATGTGGGGAAAAGCTTCTCGTATTCAGAGAGTCTAGGACAGTAATTGCTGAGTTGAGCTACTAGTGCCGACAACTTGTCAAAGTACTCAGCAAAGTTTGATGAGGCCTAGAAACGATAAGCGCAAAACAACATGAACTGGTATTAAAACAGGACACAGACCAGAAGAACAAGTTTGACGCTACCCCAAACCAGCGCCGCTATCTGGTTTGGCCCTGCGCATGTATCGATGATTTTGCAGTACTGCTGGACGGAGTTTAGGAATCCTTGGAGTCGCGAAGCGAAGAGACGACTCTTGCGGCCTGCGTTTGCCACTGTGATTTGCTCTGTCAAACGCACAACATCGTCTGGCGTCGGTGCAGGGTTTGAGAATGAACGGAGTTGAGCAGTTTCGTCTGCTGTGAGAATCTGTTGAAACGCGCTTAACGCAGTGGATAACCCGCTATGAGCCCTGCTGTTGTGAGTTGGATCCCCTTAAAAATACCGCAACGTATAGACTAACATGTTGTGATGAATAACACCACGAACTTTGAATCAAATGATCTACTTCAAGTTGCTGGGTGGAGTATAATATCGTTTCTATCAAGCGGGGTGCACCCAAGATCGACTTGTTGTCAGGCTGCAAGGCTGAAAAGCTGAAGAGCGCAATTGCGCAGCTGACACGTCGTTACATACGCAAATACGAGAACTGTCAGTACAAACAGCCAGATATGAGACCAATCAATAGATTGGGCCCAGTCGATTTTTTGATCGACAAGAACCAACTAGTCATGTGATTTGCCGCTAATTACAGCAAATAGAGGGACTGAAGAATACATGTAGCTTTCTCTTCCCACAATTATCCAGTAAATGCACATTTTAAGCGCATACGCTTTACAAATATGCCATCCTAACATTAAAATAATTAAAAAAGTGTTGAAAGATAGCTCAGTTTCACTAGCGAGCTCTCAGGGCCTGATTTTAGCTATTCCTTTGTAGGTAAAAGGAAGCTGACGGGGAAACATTACACCGATTTCTTTTATATTTAAATAGCTTTTCTTTTGTATTATAAGCTCCTTGGTTCTCAATCACATGCTCATTGGCAATAAACAGCTCGTACTTTTCCATACTAGGAAAGTGGTCATTTCTTATCTTCCCGCGATTATCCAGGAAATGCACATTTTAAGCGCATACGCCCTACAAATATGCCAGCCTAACATTAAAGATAATGAAAAAAGATCTGCGTTACACGGAGCACGAGTGGCGAGGCAATAGCCATTGATATACGTGCTGTACCAAAGATTACCCCAATCAATTGCGAAGAAATCACTTGTAATGTGCCGTGCCAACTCGTGATATATCAATGTTGTGAACTGCGCCGCACCACAGACATCATCTCCCCTCATCCTTCTTACACGTCGAAGACAAATCACAAACATGGCCCCCAACAAGATTGCAGAGCTTTCTTCCATCATCTCCGCCAATACCCAAAAAGTTGACCACTACTTGGAGAAGCAAGGCCTGCCTACTCCGTCGTTGGATGCGAGCGCGCCTGCATATCCTTTACCAGATGACGCTCCAACAGATATCAAAGAAGCTGCGATGGCGGTTGCTGATGCTTGTAGCGAATTAAACGCATTGATGATTGGGCCGCGAGAGTTGGTTCGGTTCAATGTGAGTACTTCAATGTATAAGCACGACTTACTGATAACAATTCATCATTAATGTATGTACAGTGGACTGAATGGGTCAGCGTCAAAGCCATCTTACGCTTCCAACTCGATGAGTCCTTTCCTGTCGGTGAAGAAACAACTTTTGAGGCCATGGCAGAAGCGTCTGGATTGACGGCACGTATGTGCGCACGCCTAGTTAGACACGCTATCATCAACCACCGCTTCTTTCAGGAACCTAAACCTGGCGTGATTGTGCATTCTGCTCTGACTGCCTTGTTGAGTAAAGACAAGCTTGTTAGGAATGCACTTGCGTTCATGCTCGACGAGTTTTGGCCCGCTGGGGTGAAAACGGCGGATGCGATGGAAAAGTGGATGAACTCCGAGGAACCCGGCGAGACTGTGAGTTCATCGATAATGCAAATGACGAATACAAGCTAACCACTTTGAAGGGTTTTTCGCTAGCCAACGGGACCGATAAGGGAATGTACGAATACCTTGCCGACTACCCCTCGCGAGGGGCTAAGTTTGGTCTCGTCATGTCGAATGTCGACGAGAAGCGCGAGTTTCTTCTAGAAGGGTTTGATTGGGCTAATGTGAACACTATGGTCGATGTTGGGGGCTCTCATGGGAGCATCCCTATCAGCATTGTGACTCGCTTCCCGCACATGAAGTGTTGGGTTCAAGATCTCCCGGAAGTAGTAGAAGAAGGGAAATCAAGGTTACCTGAATATCTACAAGGAAAGATCGAGTTTACTTCTCAGTATGTAATTCAATTACGAACCCGTGTTTTAAACAGTGAAAACTGACGAAGCGTCGCAGTGATTTCTTCACCCCTCAAACCGAGACCGCCGATGTGTACTACTTCCGCTCTATCTTCCACAACTGGTCGGACAAGTACAGCGTCAAAATCCTACGCAACCTCATCCCCTCTTTAAAACCCGGTGCCAGGATCATCATCCACGAACGCATGCTGCCCAGCGTGGATGCAATGGCAAAGATGTCACCCTTGAATGTAAAGCGAGCCGTGTAAGTTCCACACTCAACTCTCCAGATCGTGCGTGGTTTTGAGGTTCTAAGAAGGTGGGATAGGAATATGGATATTGGGATGTTGCAGCTTTTGAATTCGAAGCAGAGGACGAAGGAGGAATGGGTGAGGCTTTTGAGGGATGCGGATGAGAGGTTTGAGTTTGTGGGTGCTGAGCTGCCTAAAGGAGCGGTGCGGTGGATTATTGTGGCGAGGTGGGCGGGGAGTGGAGATGATGCTTAGGCGTTGACTTCTTGTGCCTTGCTATAGAGACGGTCGCAAACATATTCGCCTGTAACTGACAAAGTCTTGGATCTCAACACCTCCTACTTGAGAACCACCCATATTCAGCGGATAGAAGCTCAAATGTGTCTGCTATACATACTTTATTATTTGTTACTTTGACAATTATTTCTTGCATGGCTCGAGGCAGTGTTTATCTTTCCCAGCAGTCACTAAGCACCGAGCAAGACACAGTGATTGACGACAAACCTGAATTTTATGTTATCAAGTATGATTAGCAGA
The DNA here is from genome assembly GCA_023627715.1 of Periconia sp. R9002. Classification (NCBI taxonomy): domain Eukaryota; kingdom Fungi; phylum Ascomycota; class Dothideomycetes; order Pleosporales; family Periconiaceae; genus Periconia; species Periconia sp. R9002. Next base: position 52,641 of record JAMAHW010000120.1, read on the forward strand.
TTCGATACCTGAGAGATATCAAGCACCAAAGATACTAATATTAAAAAGTCCCCAAACAATCCAACAATTCAATTTTAACTAGAATACATGGCGGAACTTCTTTTAAGAAGAAGGAATGGTTGAAGTTTTAGACTCTTTCCTGATAAGACTTTCAATCTTTCGGTATTCCATCAACTTCATTGCCTTTTGAGCAGGCAATAACACCCAGTATGAGCAATAAAAATAACATGAAAATGTCCATCACCTTCATCAAAAAATCAAAGCATAATTACCTTGGACAAACAGCAGAGATGCGCACCCCTTGTTGATGTGCGAACGAATTTTGACGTAAAAGCCTGAATTCACCAACGCAATTCCAGTACTTTCCCATGAATCATTCGTTGCAGATTCAAGGAGGCGGTGTGTGGTACTATCGTCGGCCGATGATGAAATGCGAACTTCGCCGGTCGAACAAATACTGAATACGGCCAAGGCTCGCGGGATACGTACGTAAAAGCGTATTCGTATTACTTAGCCCGAAACGAGATGTTCTAATCGGTTGCGGAGAATTAGTCAAGCCGAAAAGTGGCTCTCGTAACTGGACCCTGCGAGTCTCGAACATGTCCCCCCAGCTCCACTTATCCCATCGATATGAGTACAATAACACATTCCTCTTATTGCCAACAAACCTGCTTCTCCTCGCTCTGCGCCTGTCCTTGTTTTCCTGTTTGATTTATCCGGTACCAGCAGTCATCATCGAATTCTGAAACTTGGTGGCAAAAAAGTCTATTCGCCGCGCGTTTCCCTTGGCTTGCGTGCGCCACGCTGCTCATTAGGACCGGCGCCATCTACTGCGCTTGGATTACCTTTCTCCATGGGGGCCATTCCTTTGGCTGACTCAACAAAACCCTACGCTTCCCTCTAACTATTTGTTGTGGGTTTCCTCTAATCTTCTCCCGTCTTTGAACCCTCCCACAAGCATGGCTTCACCAGACGGCGGCGCGAGTGCCAACGCCAATGCCAACGTGCCGACACCCGTTCCCTTTCCGCAACCAGACTCCCCACAGCTACCCTCGAATTCGCAACCCGAAACCCCCAGTTCACCAAGCGGTCGCCGTTCTCGAACATCCACCAATGCATCCACCAGTAGTCGCATACGCGCAGCCAGCGTGAAGTTGATGGAGGCTGCACCGCCAGCGGGCATGTGGGCTGCGACTGGGACCGTCACGTCAAGGGCACCTACACTATCCGATATAAGAAGAGGTTCATTCAGCGAGACGGGATGGAACGAGGAGCCCCAGAGACAAAAAGCAGAAAGGGCGAGGGGCGAGGAAAGCGCAACGTGGATGCAGGGCAATAGGGGTAATATCGGGACCGATTCAGATCAAGAGCAGGCCGCGAGACCGATGTTGAACAAGGGGAGATCCAACTCTTCGAATATGCTCAATGCTAACGGCGTCGAGCCGTTCCCTGCGGTGACGGAGGTAACAGAGGAGGACTTGAGCGCGCACCCTACGGGGACAAACGAAGGCCCTCCCGCCGCAAAAGTACCGAGCTATGACGGCGCCAATGATATATCTCCAGTGGAAAAGGAGGAACAAGTTGCGGAAAGCGCACCCACAGAAAAGAAGAGCAAGGGGTTGTTTGGGAAAAAGAAAGAGAAGCCCGGAATCCAGCGACAGGTGAGCTGGCCAAAACTGCCTCTTGCACGCCTTTCGGTCCATCTAACGAGATATAGTATACCAATGGTTACGTCCCGCCCGCCAAAGTGCCCTGGAAGGAGTCTACCATCATCGGCTTGAAGGGTTTCTGGAAGTGGTTCACAACGATCCCCGGCTTCCTGATCACCCTCTACGGCCTCAACGTCGTCGCCTGGGGCGGCATGCTCTTCCTGCTCCTTTGCAACGCCGCACCTGCCATGTGCAAGCCGACCTGCAACGATATCCAATCGCCGCGCCGCATCTGGATCGAAATCGATTCACAGGTCCTCAACGGCCTCTTTTGCGTCACGGGTTTCGGCCTCGCTCCCTGGCGGTTCCGCGACCTCTACTGGTGGGCCTGGTGGAGAGTTGGCGGCAAGAATCGCACACAAACCGGCATACGACGCCTCGCTGGCATCCACAACGGCTGGTTCCGCCTCCCCGGCTCTCAGCAACTCCCACCCACCGCAGGACCCGCAGACATCGACCCCTTCGACCCCGCCGTCCCCATCCCCGCCAATAAAACCCCCGATGCTCCGCCTACCGCGCACCGCGCACCTCCTACCAAGGGCTGGAAAATGGACTTTGTGGTGTGGATGAATGTGTGGAATACCTTCTTCCAGGTCGTCCTTTGCTTCTACATGTACAACTATAACCGGTACGAGCGCCCGTCATGGGCGACGGGTACATTCGTCGCGCTCGGATGCATTGTCGCAGGGTTGGGCGGGATCATGATGTTCGTCGAGGGCAAGCACATCAAGGCGATCGAGGGCGTCCCGATCCCTGCGGATGCGTATAAAAAGCCTGGGGATCTGGAGGTGGGAGGGGGTGGCATTGTCACACATGTCCCGCTCGAGCATGTCCCTGCGGAGACGAAGACGAAGGCGTGATGATGCGATGATGGAGTTTTTTTCGACGTTCTCTTGCAGAGCACAGTATTATTTTACAGTGACGATGCGTGCTTTAATTGGTTCGGCCTGGTTTGCCTGCTTCCTTCTTGGCGGCGCAGCGCAGCGCATCGCATTTAGTTAACTTATTCATTATTGTACACCACGCACATTGCATGAGCAGACTTGGAACAATGAATTTTGGAATCATAATATTATCGTCATGCATGTCTTGAAAACTTTTGTTGTTTTCTTCCTATCTCTGTAGGTGTTGATGTGGGTAGCTGCATACATCTATGCAAGCTGGTGGTGTCTGCATGTCTCACTCTTGATAGACCGTACCCTCCCTCGCTAAAGCGGTAATCCGGCAACTAAACGGCCAAGCGTTGCTTACTTTACTCGAGGAACTTTAGTAAGATGGGTAGGTAAGAAGAAGTAGAAGATATCTCTGGGGCTAGGTGAGATCATGAGGAGTTGGGTATGAGGTTATTCATATTTTGTAAGGAATGAGGCAACGTAGAGAGGGCGTTAGCTAAATACACGTGTATACACATATATATCTACCTCGGGATGGAACTACATGTAGGTATCTGTGTACACCGGCGGAGCCTTACACAAGGCACATCAACCGCCCAATCGGGCTAGCGAACAAGGAAGCCTTACCATCGGCTAAGCCCGACGAACCACTTTAAACGTACATGCTGCGCTCAGATGACGTACAGAAATGTCTTATGTGAGTGTGAATGTGACCATCAGCATGGATGCCTAGAAAGTGGGGATTAGAAACTGTGGGTGTGTGGCGGCGAAGTCTTTGTGTGGTTTAAGACCTCCGATTGTCCGCGTACTATTTCAACTGATGACCTCCGACCTTTCTGCTAACTAGTGGAGACTGACCGGAGACTGATTATTTGTTTTGTGTTGTTAAGAGTGTTACTTTGTTTTTGAGCGCTGGTGTTGATTTTCTTTCAACACCATAATACATCGAACCTTATTTTAAACGACCGATCACGACCTTTATTCTTTCTATCCCATAGGTGGACAAAGCAATATCAACATGGCAGCAGCAGAATACTACCTAGGCACCGCTGCCTCGGACCAGATGGGCTATAACCAACGACCTCCACACCCATACTCGCACCCGCAACAACAGGAGCATCATCAACAATATCAACAACAACAGCCTGCTCCTCCTCCACCACCACCAAAACTCGAAATCACCCGTCCCGACGAGTCAAAATACTCCTTAAACCCCCCACAACACCAACCTCACCAGCAACTCCAACCCTACCAACCTCCTTACCCCGAGAACCCAGGATACCCACCACCACCGCCTTCTTACGCCCCCCAACCACAACAGCATCCATACAACAGCGGAGCACCACCATCGCACTCCCAGCACCACCTCCCCACATACCCACCCCAACCAAACCCAAACGCCTACCTAGGAGCACCACCACGCCCCACAAGAAGCCACTCCCAACCACCCCGTGTCCGCTTCGAAGAAGACTCCGACGATTCCAGCGACTCCTCTAGATCCGGCTCCGGCGCTGACGATAGCGAGAGTCCTCCGCGTCACCACTCACACCATCATCGTCGACGCCGACGCCGAAGTCGAAGTACCCACCGACACCACTCTGACGACGACGACGATGACGATGAAACCTCTCACCGCCACCACTCACATCATCGCCGCAGACACCACCACCCCTCGCACTCCTCCATCGACCTAACCTCCCCACCACCATCAGACGACCGCGCCTTCACCCACCCAGAGTCCTCCCACCGCCGTCACCGCCACCATCACCACCGCTCCTCCTCCCACGACCCCTCCTCCCGCCACCACACCACCAAAGACCGCGACACCTTCCTCGGCGCCGGCGCCGGCGGTCTCATCGGCGACGCGTTGTTCCCTGGCCTCGGCACCGTCGGGGGGTTGTTGCTCGGCGGGTACGGCGGGCGCAAGAGGGGGGAGAAGAAAGAGAAGGAGAAGAGGAGGAGGCATAGGACGAGGGATGGTGGTGGTGGTGATGGGAGCTTGAGGGGAGATGATTGGGAGAGTGAGAGCGAGTTTTGGGGGAAGAGTCGGAAGCCTGGGAAAAGGGGATGGGATGAGGGGAGTGCGACTGTTAAGGTTGGGACGAGTGTGCGGTAGGAGGGAGGGGGGATGTGAGTTTATTGTGATATCTATTCGCGCGAGTGGTTAGGATAGTTGGATCGTTTTATTGAATATAGAAATTAACGTAATGCGAAAAATACATCACCAGTGATGACTTTTGAATCTCCTTATTTTTCTTCAATTGAGATATGTTACGTTTGTTTGGGTTTTACTTGTGTGTTGCGGCGGGTTTGTCGTGGCTATGTACGTCCTAGCTATAGATTTTTCTTGGAATTTCTTCTACGAAATCATTTCGGCTAAGCGTTTGCGATGAGATTTCGGTGGATAAGGATAGTGTCTTTGGTGTCACTTAGCTTTTGGATTCGATGTGTGTGTCTGGGTACGACGCATCCGAAATTGAAAATCAGAAAAAATGTCGCGGTTTCTTGTTTTGATTGGTTTGTAGTTAGATCTTGTTGGGGTACACTGGTTAAGAATATAAGTGTTGGAGGAGCAAGTATGGAAGATGTGATCAAAAGTGTTTTCTTCTTCGCACTTGATTGGTATGGAAGATGTGATGGGCATACATACAATATGGCACGTGATGTGGCCATTCACTCAAACACATCTTACTTTTTGGATCTGCGCTTTTGAACCCCTCCTAATGGTTGAAAAAAAGTAGTTAGGTATTGTGTGTAATGTACAACGTCACACAGCCATACATAATCGTAGTCACCATGTGAATTCGTCCAAACACGCAAGGGTTACATCGCGAGGGGAAAAAAAAACAGAAAAGAATGGATATCACAAAGCAAAAGCACTCAGAAGTTTCGCAATACAGAAGAGTGTGAAACACCTAATGTTGGGGAGCGCCAACAGTTACAGCGTTACGATGAGGCGCCACTTCGTCATTGCCGGTATCATCGAATTCATCGAAGCTCGAAGGGTCTGGGAGGGACCCCCGGGCTGAGTTCGAATTCCGCCGCCGCATTGAAGTATTGAGGGAGGTTTCGCTTCGTGTTTGTGTCTGGGAAGTCCTATCCGCGGAACTGCGGTCGTGAAGTCGTATACCTTGCTCCTCGTCGCCAATTCTTCCGTTCCCACGAGCAGCGCGCCCTAGTGCTACTACCTGCGGGTACTCGTGCAGCGCCCATATGACGAGTGACATGAAGGAGGCATATAACGGGAGAATCCCCAGAGGATGTAGAGACGGGAAGCGCAGTACGACTCCTGCATACCCGATCAGTAGAGCTACGAAGCTTAGGATATGTCTGCCAAACTAAACGTTAGAAAAGATCTCGCTTTCGAAACAGGATGAAAGGATAGAACTTACCGCATAGCGCTGTGGTTCTCGCGGTTGTCGTAGCAGTACTGCGCTCCGACATGGAGAGTTGTGGCGAACCATATCTCGAGCGTGCTGTTCGGAATTAACCCTAAAAGACGAGAGTTCAACTCATACAGGTAACTTACGTCGCGCGAGCTCCGTCTGGAAAATCGCGACAGTTTAGCATCATGGCGAAGCTTAGGAAGCCTATTAATGTCCCCATGCCAAAGGACAGGCGGAAAATTTCGTTGCGATACACGGGTTTAAATCGTAGTAGTAGTACACTGATCGCCAGATATAAAAACATGGAAAAGGGTATGATGTAGTCGGAAGGAGACTGGAACGTGAATATGGGCGAGCATGTTTGAAGCGATGGAGGTGGAGGTGGAGGTTCGTTGTTGACGTTGGCAGCGTATACGATGGGGAATCGAACGGCGTAAAACGATGTTGTGATGATACTCCTGTGCTTTTTGAGTGAGGCTGAGATGAGTTTGTACGCACTGCGTGGATGTTAGCATTTTCCGCGCAATTGAGAGCTTAATGAAATGTCCGATTGATCGGATTATCGCATAGAGCCTTGATGGTACTTTTATATCTCTCAATCATTACTTGGAGGGTGTGTTGCAGCTTTCAAAACTTGGAGTGATGTGAATGGAGCCGCAAGTGGCCATCGATACATAGCTTTTCAGTTCCTCGTTCCTCCTCAAAAACTCTTTCTCACGTTCTTATAGACAACAGACGAGATAAATCAACTTACCGGTTGAATTCCACAGACTTACTGCCCAATCGTGTCTCAAGTTGCTCGATCGTATGGTAGACGGCATGTTTCGCGACGCGCCACCAGTGCATTGCCGCGCTAGGGTTTTCTTGATGGTCCTTTCTCGTAGGTATTTGTGACTTTTCTGTTCGCAAACCTCCCCAAACAAATTCCCAATCTTCCAATATCATCCCCTCACACCATTGCTCTATTGTCATTGTTTTCATGCCCAAAAGGTACTGAAGGGGTGTTTTGTACGACTTGGCTGAGCTTCCTTTGAGAAAATAAAGCGCTGGAGCTAACTTTAGCTCAGATCTTTCTTCTAATTATCGGTTAGCTGCACTGATGAATCCAAAATAAGATAAAATAAATTAATAGGATTGTGTCTAGATGAAAATGCTATGAATACCTGTACGAGAAGGAAAGAAGGGAATGGCGTGGAAGTACAAATTGAAGAAGAAGACCTAGCCACGTGCTAGCCAGGCAAAATAATGAAGATTTCGGTATTGCAGCTGTTTCGGAAAGGAGAAAAGAAACCACTCTTTTCATCGCTTCTAAATGTAAGCTGTCACGTGGCTGTATAAGGACAGCTCCATTATCTTACGCGGCACTGCAGTGATTGGTTGTGACAGGACGCAGCCCCCGTGTAACCTGAGCCTTACCTCATCTCCCAAGCAAAAGATCAATTGATCTTTTCAGAAGCACATCAACTCTTGAAACCTACAAGCAACTCAGTTGCCAGGTTCTTCCGAATCGTTTTGAATGATCACCAATTTTCGAGTGAGACTTAGACCATGTATGTCCGTTGCCAGCTCCTGTATTGTGTTGTGTAATGAGGGCTGACACTTGCAGACTCCAAAGTCCCAGCAGCATCATGGAAGCTGCTGGTTTCGCCATTTCTATAATTCCACTTCTCCTGGCTGCATTTGAGTCTTGTCAATACGATATCAAACGCAAGCCCATTCCATTCATTGCGTCAAATGTATTGAGAGACTCAACCTGTTCGCGGTCAAGCGTCCCCACGGATCCAATGATCTGGAAGTTACAGATATACATAACAGTGTGTGATTCCTGGCTACTTCCAAGACAGCTTGAAACTAATTTCCTGTTAGCAATCAGCGGGGAAGAGCTTGCATATCTCGCGCACCCGAATACCCGAGTCGATATCGAAACCATCTCCAACGACCTTGATTGTGAGTTGGTTGACCATGGCCCTGGGGGCTCTCGTTTACTACGAAGCGAACCCTAGACGCAAATACGGTCAAGCATTCGTTTTCGGAAGTGCCCTTCTTGCCTTCATTATTGGGATCGCAGAGAGATCGAGTATCGATACTATCATACTGAGCAATATACCTTGGTGCTTAGCACTAAGCACAGTGATGGATCTCTTGGTGCATAAATTCATCGCACTTCGGACTAGAGGTATCGGCACAACACCGTTTTCTGCAGAGGCAGTGGCTATGTCGCTGGATCAAAAGAAGCCTCCTGCAATGTGAAGAATGGCGTCAGTCAGATCCTACATGTTCTTGGGATGAGGACAAGGGCTACTGATTTGGTCTCCATCTTCCGGTAGTATTCCCAGAGTAGTAATAGATAGGAAAACGATGGTAACGTCCTTCTCTTACGTTTGCTGAGCTGCAGGATTGGAAAACTTTATTTTTGATGATGTATACTAGAAATCTAATGAAAGTTCATTATCTTTCATTAGCCGTGGAGGCTTTCTTTTGAAGTCTTGACTGTGTCGATGCCGTTATTATCAGACGAGAGAGTTATTTATTAAATAGTGTTTATATAGATCGTGGATGAGATTGAAGAGCTTCACAAGGCTTGAAAATGTCTAACGCTCTACGCGGAATCAGCTGTGATAGGTTAGGGTAGTTTTAGCATTGTCTAGTCATGACAATGTATGTTTTGAGCCTATAGGAAGATCCCCTATCTCATTAATCCAGGGATTCCAAGTGGGACGAGGGAGAACAAGTGTAGTAAGATGTGAAGGGTTATGTACCTACGTGAAGAATACCAGAGTCACGTGATGAGGACTAACAGTTTCAAATACCACCTCAAGGTGAAGTGGCATGAAAGCTCAAAAAACAAGTCTGCTGCTCAAATGTGGAGCTTTTAAATATTTTATTACTGTACAACTTCAAATACTGATCTCATGGAAAACATCCGCGTTCACGGGCGTTTGAATTTCATTTTAAACATAAAGGATTCCCAGAAATCAGCTCACACTTCACTTAAAAGGATCACCCTATTTTTTCACTTAGCCAAATCTCAATTCCACTTCTCACTCAACAAGAAAGAAGCTTTTCCGAATAGCTTGGCGGGTGTTCCTGAAACGGAGTTTCTCGTACTACGAAGAGCAGACCGGATTAGGAACGCAGAGTCGACGCGTAAGCGCTAGGTCCCAGATACCCGAAACGAAACATGCCAAATTCGAAGAGCGAGATTAGACGAAGTCAGGGAAAGAGTGGGGAATAATTATCAATTGACGTTTGCGAAATTTACAAGGGACACAAAGGAATGTGTGTGTCATACTACGCGGTTCAGTGTACATTTTCTGGAGCCGTACCCGGTTCCGGAGTCGGGTTATTTTAATAGACAAATTTGCGATTACGACTGCGATTGGGATGACCATTGACGATTTCAAAAGTGCAAGATGACGATAGGTTGCCAAAACTATTTTTAACTCAAAATATATACAGGAAAAGAAATATACAAATCTCGCTTGAACTGGCAAGCCGAGAGAAAAAGATACGCTCGTTCTATCATGTGAGCCTAAAAGAATTAAATGGAATAAGTCCAACTGCTTCTTGTACGCGAGATTGTTAACACGCAATCAGCCAGTCGCTCGTTGTTGACCACGAGACTCAAACCTCGATACGACGCTTAAGCGGCCGTGGTGTTCTTGCCAACGCCCCAGCGATCCGCAAAAGGATCGTACGAAGGGTCCTTCCACCTCGAGTACTCGTTCGCATCCGAGACATACAAGGCCGCTTCCTCGCCAAATGTGTCGGCGATGTACGCATACATGGTGTCAATAGCAGCGCTGACTCCACTGCCAGTCCACACGTTGCCATCCTGCACCCAGCGCGCGCGTGTCTGGTAGTCGACGTTGGTTCCGAAAGTGGTGGCCCAAGCCCAAGCCTTCTTGTTCGTCGTGGCTTTCCTGTTGTCGAGCACACCTGCACGCGCAAGGACGGTAGATCCAGTGCACACACTGATGATGTTTTTGAGCGAGGGGTAGATCTCTTTAACGAAGGCGATCTCCTTTGATACCTCCATACGGGCACCACCGCCACCAGGCACAATGAGCACGTCAAGCGGGCCATTGTTTGCGAAGGGCGCCTGGCCGGGGCAGCTCGCGTTGTGGTTCGCGGGAGGTTGCGTGAAGTTGTTCTTAGCCATCTCTCTGTACTCATCCAGAGTGATGGTGGGTGGCACTGAAATGCCAAATTTTATAGTCGGCGGGCTAGTGGTCGCGGGTGTGCTGTTCACTGAAAGTACCGAAAGTTTGAGCGAGGTGACGTCTTTGTAGGTCATGGCCAGGCCGGTGAGGGCATCGAGGGGTCCCATCATATCAATTGGCTGGATGGAAGGGAGCAGCAGGAAACCGAAATGGACCGGAGTCTCCGTTTTGTTGTTAAATGGAGGGGGCTTCTCTTGTGCGAAGGTCGTGCTGGCGAGGCTTGCTGCCAGCAGCGTGGTGAAGGTTTTGGCGTACATGATGGAGATTGGTAACAACAAAAGAAGAGAAGAGAAAAGGCTTGCTTGGATAATGAAGTGAAGTGTGTATAGAATGAGGAAGTGAGTACATTTAAATACCCATCGAGTACGCGAACAGAGATCAAGTAGCGCGTCTCCGCATAACAGGGTAAAAATCCTATTCTCCACTTTATTGCACCGTCATCTCAGTATGTTTGTAAGAACTAGCCAAACGAATAGAGCCAAGCACCGTCCCTTCAAACAAAGACCGTGTCTGTGCGAGACGCAAGAAACAATTCCATCCACCTACATAGCCTTATGTACGCTCAATCCTGGCGCGCCCGCTAGGCCGGCTCCTAATATGGGCGCGGGATAAATTGTTCTTGGGTCTTGGTTGGATCATACTTACCGCTTACCGACTGACAAATTGACTTACGCAGTGTAAAAAAGTTACGTGCCGTCGTCTTAGGGCGTCACAATGCACGGAAATGCGCTCAAATGCACGCCATGCCCTGTGTAATAAAAGTCCGGTAACCCTGCCATTTATCGTGCGAGTGACAATGTCCCCCGGCCCCCAATGCGTAGTTTCTACTACGTTGGATTTAGGTGCTTAGTCAAAACGACGGACCAAGTCCGACTTTTCGGGCTTTGGTATATGCAACTAGTCCGCGCAGAGAAATCTTTGCCTTGAAAGCTTGGGTGAAATATCTCGGAAGCAGCCGTTCCGGTCACTATATCAAGAAATGAAGGCCGTTTAAAGACGAGCCTGAAGAACTCATCACAAAGCCCCAGAATGAAGAAGATGCCAAAGCACAGACGATTGAAAATCCTATTTTCTGTTTGTATATAAAAATAATTTAGAGGAGTTTCTGCAATTTTAATCATCTGGGATGTGTCGAGTTGTGTAGATGATTGTGGCAACTTAAATTAAATGTGCTCAACCAGATGTGTTCTGCTCAGATCGAGATCCGGATTTGACGTCCTTGCAAATGATTTCGACCGCTTTTTCAGCAAAAGCATAAACGGCAGCGAGAATATTTCCTCGCGGTATGACTGGCAAGATACTCGCGTCACAAACTCTCACATTCTTCGTTCCGTATACTCTGAGCCGCTCGTCAACAACACCGCCTAGATCTTCCCTCATCATCGAACAAGTGCCGCATGGATGGTAGTTCGTAGCTGAGTTGATTGGTAATATCTTCTTTGCATCTTCGAGAGACGATATTGGGTAAGGATGGCTTCGAGGCAATCGTTTTCCGTTCGGCTTTGACATGGTAGCAAATGTAGGTTTTTGGAAGAGCTTTTCGATGAGGCGCATGTGACGAGCTAATATCTCCACGTCCAGAGGATGAGAGAGATAGTTGAATTTGATGGTTGGATGATTGGAAGTATCTGAAGATATGTGAGAGCTCCCCCGAGAGAAAGGGTGAGCCAGCATGGCGACAACAGTCACAAAATTGCCATCGACGAAAGCTGGCGTGCCTGCGGGCATCGAATCGGTATCTCGGTTGCGTTGTGCGCGAAGCATAAACGTGGTTGCTGTTGCTTCGCTAGGGCTTTCAACCGTCCTTTGAATTATGGAATATTGGACTTTCAGGCCGACCTTGCTCTCCTCTTCTACTAGACGCTGAACCATCTCGGTGAGTTCCTGCGTTTCCGAGGGATCTTCCAGCATTTGCAGTGGTGTAAAGGCAAAACTGTGTACGGGTCCCTCCGCCAGTCGGCCTGTACGACTTTCTTCATACTCTCGCAAGGAAGCCTTCTGCATTTCCGGATTTCGTAATACTTCGTCGCGGGTAGAGATATCGTCTTGGACCTCACATGACAAGCTGCAGTTCAGATGATCCTGCAAGTTCTCACCAACGCCCGGGAGCTCGTACAGAACTGGGACATTGGCAGCTTCGAGGACTACTTTGGATCCGATACCAGATCTTTCTAAAATTGCGGGGGATTCAAAGACTCCTGCAGAGACAATGATCTCTCGAGCGTGGATGAGATGATCTTTCCCCTGGTGCATATAGCAAATACCCTTCGCAGTGAGCTTCCCGTCAGCGCTCAGACCCTCCTCAAATGCGATCTTATCGACTTTTACTCCTGTTCTCAACGTCACATTGCCTCGTTTTAATGCGGGTTCCATGAACGCTGTGCCAGCATGGCTTCGCTCGCCCTTTGTGGAATCGATCGCATTGGTGATAGTAACAGCTCCGGCAGAGCTTCCCGCAAAACCTGTCTTACTTGTCTCATGACCAAGCTCCTCGAAGGCTTTTATCCACAGCGATTGAAGAACATCCAGAGCCCGCGGATACGATGTCTTTACATGATCTTGAGACCCCACATTATTTTCCACTTCGGGTTCGGTGCTTTCCAGCTCCCATCGCTTGTAGCAATCCTTCATCCCCTCTGAACTCCACTCTTCTTTCCCTGAGTCGAATAAGAGATCCTCTGCTATACGGTCATGCCATTCGTAATTAGGAAATACAACACTGTGACTATTAATCGCACTGGTACCGCCCACCAATTTCCCTCTCGGATGCTTCACCCTCCTATCATTCAACCTCGGTTCCGGTTGGGTGATGTACTGCCAATCATAAGTAGGATTCGACTGCAGCGCCACGGAAAGGCCTGGTGTCTGAACTTTCGGATCGTTCTGAATATGTTCTCCAGCTTCAAGAACCAGAATCTTATGGTGTGGTAATCGCTGCGACAGACGTGACGCGATCAAGCAAGAGGCTGACCCCGCCCCGACTAGGACGAAGTCGTATGCCTCGGCTTCAGCGGTGACGTTCATCTCTGGCATTGTTGAATCGTAGATGGTGAAAGTCGCGAGACTTCAGCTCATATATTCGAAAACAGCGGGAAGAATCGTTTACGTCATTAATGCGAGAAATAGGAATAGAATGCATTTACGTGGGCGATAAGCAGCTATTGGGATGTCACCGAGTTTACCTTAGATATAGCAGGCATTCTATAACCTTGGACAAATAGTTCTAGATTCTGATTTTTTTTCCATCTTTTTATAGCGGAAGATTTCTATGCAAAGGCAATATTAAAGCAGGTTGATATGCTTTCCCGAATATGTTTCGAATTACTATCTTATGGAAGTCTATCTTTCTTTTGCGCCCCATGTCGCAATACTCTATCGCTAACTAGGTAGGCAGGTAAGCCACCCCAACGCTAACCATTTTTATGTACTAGACAGCAGTGACTCATAAACTCGCCATTAAGTACATACATATGTACCTCTCAGTTCGTACCTAGATAGGTATAACAACAAAATTACTCCACCTCTTGAAGTTCTCGATGCATTGAGCACAATCATCTAAGAAAATTTCGACATTCCATCTTTTTCACCGGGCCTACCAAATTTCGGAGTCCATCAGACAAGGCCGAGCCCAGAACGACAAGAAACCCTTCCGCACGTGGGAAAGTTGCACTCGTACGTTGGGTATCCCGGGGGAAAACTACCCGCGCTTAGCTCGCATTTCGTTCTCATGCAGGGACAAATTAAGGCCATCCGGCTTGTCTAATTCGGGTTTTGACCGCCGAGACTCGGTTCGCAAGCCTCTCCTCACAAGGAAAGGCTGAGCAAGCTTCCGTACTGTACGGACTAATCAAAATCAAACAAGTAAAATATTCCTAGGGTTCTCTATAAAATACTTCGTCCCATTTTTCCATGGTATCAAGATCAGATGCTCTGCTGCGTAGTGCTTGGTTAGTTCACCCGGGGACGAAGCAATCGCCCGATTTTCATCCGTTGTCAGCATTCGACAACCGCCTTCACCCTTGGCTTCACACCGGATAAATTAAGTATGACTGGTTTAACAACTAACATTTACATTGAGCTCAATACTGCTCATCGAGCTTATACGATAACGCTTGCGAGATAATGGATTTTTGCCAAAGTTTCATCTGGCTACTTGTTATCACGCAACACTTACTGTCAGCTGCCCCATCACCTCTGCCTCTTCGATGAATCTATCTATTCCAGTGAGTTTGAATCATATGGCGTAGGACTACGTGGGATAAGAGATCTTCCGGTGTGTACCGGTCAGTCTTCAGACCTGGAATCTCACTCTGTTTATTATTGAATTTTCCTAATGTCATTATCAAGACAAGTGGAATGTGTCTCCTTGTTTGTGAGCATATCTATCGTTATGGCATACTACACCTCTTTACAAACGGGAGCCGTGGCTGGGCATCTGATTTAGGACTAGCGCTAACCATGTCTGCACTTTGTAACCAAATCACCATCTTTCCTAACCCGGCTTCCTATTATCACCAGCACTAATGTTTTCCCGTTTTTCAACGTCCGCAACTTTAAGAAATTTTTCTATTAAAAGCCCCCACCCACGCTTTTTCAGCACGAAAATATCCCCCGCCATCCCAAACATGTACAACAACAAAATTTTCCGCCCCACCTCCAATTCATCCAATGGCGAAGTCGACAACACAACGCGTTTCTACTACCATCAAGAAGGTGCAATAGTCTGGGCAGAATACTCAGGGGGCTCCATCTCGCGAGGTTCGCTTATCGCCACGGTTAAAGACGACGGGAGCTTGGATATGCGATATCACCATATCAATCTTGACGGGGAGTTGATGACAGGCAAATGCAAGTCTGTCCCCGAGACACTGGAGGATGGCAGGCTTAGGTTGAAGGAGACGTGGAAATGGACTAGTGGTGATGAGTCGAGCGGGGAGTCTGTGTTGGAGGAAGTGAGTCAATGAGCCAAGATGATCACCGTACCGCAATGATGCAGCATAGTAGAATGAAGTTTTTGGAAAAGACAAAGATTGTTTCTGCATTAATTATGGAATAGGCCTGAAATGGGTAACGCAATAAAATTGGGGCCCCGCTGTGCGTTTTTAGGCTGATTCATATCATAGAGTCATGATGGCTAGGGAAGGTCTGCTCAGGAAGTTGGCTTTTGTTGTATTGTGATACTATGTGTTCATTGTAAGATTTGAAGATAAAAATAAGGCAAGTTGTATTGTCACTCCTACAAACTGGAGGTTTATAAATACCAGAGAGACCATTTTTTAAGATGAAAGAGTCGGAGGGGTTCCACCTGGGCAAAAGAAGGATCCACATAAAAGCGACGAAAAGAGGTGGGCGGTTTGAACTGTTACACAACACATAGAACAGGAGGATATCACGATTGGCATTCATGGGTAACCAGACGCTACTCTCGTGGCGTTGATGATTTTGTTACGTAATCGGGTTCCTCAGAGAGCCCAGAAAACTCTTGACGATCAACGATGAGAACGTCGACCTCGATGGTCTTCTTCATCCGATTCCATTGCCTCAAGGATATCTTTCTCCTCGTCCGTCAACCGGGTGGTACTCCAGATGGAAGCAAATGGCAGATCAGACGGCGGAGCTTTGGCACCACACGCCATCGAAAGATCTTGCCAGATGTCCGGTCCAAAAACAAGGTCTTTGAACCTTTTTTTACCTTCCTTTACACGTTCGGCCCTAAACGTCTCCCATGCTTCGATAACTATTACCCGCAATATTGCAGGACAACAGTTAGTTTACCACCAAGCAAGTCATAAACATCTTCAAGCTGTATACTCAACTGCTTGGGCAAGATTGGTACGTACCGTATTGAGACACTCCTACATCCGCGTTCCAGTCGTCTTTGCTTGCCGCTATGTAATTCTCCATTTCCACTGCGTCAATAGTACCGGTCACATGGACACCTTCGATCGAATGAAGGATATATAATCGTTGGAGGTAATCGATTTCCCGAAGCACATTTTGAGCCAACCCTTTTTTGCCCTTCAAGCCGTCATTTCCTTTGTAATTTTCATCAAATTCGACCCAGAATGAAATCACGGCGTGGTAGTGTCCGTCTTCCGAGATTTTGAAATAGGAGGTTTTGTCGCAGGATCTTGTGCAATGAATGCACTGTGCTCCATACCATCCCATTACAACGCCTGTGCATTGTTCGATCTCTTTAAACACTTCAGGGGCGTCCTTACTCTCCTGCCACTCCTGGAGGTTTGGCTTCCGGAGGTGGTTAACAATGGCTGCCATGTTTTGATGTCTGATGTTGATAGGTAAAGATGGATGATATCGATTAAAATGGAAAAAATAGTGATGGACTGATTGCATAGACCAGAGACAATTCATTCAGCTTAAATACTTCTTCAAGTCGGACAACCCATCCCTTTTGTACTATGACCCATTGAAAACCTAGATTGATTCAAAACCAATGAGATTCGCTATTTGTGGAGTCACAAAGGTACGTAAAAGTCTGATTGGCAGTGAAAGCGACTACTCAGTCCATATTGGTCGCCCTGCATAATTCAAATGATGCTAAACATGTGCAACACTAGCTGCTACTGTTAATAGGCCCACGTGTTAGGCTCATCATGAGTTGTGTGATTATTGTTACAAACATACGATCAGCTTTTGCTCAACAATGACACAGAATAGGTGCTACTTGACACGGTATTTGGAAGTGTCTTGGTATCCCTAGCCAGTTGTCTAATAAACATCAATAAAAATAAGCACACAATTTACACACTGCTACACTGCCAGCAAGCGATGTATAACGCGAGGGTGACATTGTGTTATCATGGCGTCGCCCGGAAAGACTAGTTCTTACTCCTTATATTTCATCATTTTCAAAAATTTGGGACCCTCCCCCACAAACGTGACAATCAGAGTAGATTCTAAGTGGCTTTTGTCTTTGGTTAATACAGCAGTGTTTCAGATTGTGTTAATCAGTTAGAAGTAAGCACAGGAAAACAGAAAGAATCAAGCTATAACATTAGATGTTTAAAAAATAGAGGTTGAGCTGGTAAAGTCATTATCAACATCCTCCACGCTTCTCATCATCTGGATAGCGCTTCAGCAGATGAGATATCAAATGATAAGTCATCGCCAAAAACAGTGTCTTTCACCCATGTTTTACCTCCATCGGCTACTCGCCCGTCAACGAACTTGTTCCAAGCCTTATGATCTGTGTCACACAAGTTAGAATAACAGTCAGCGGATCATCCAGCGCCTCAAACTCGCGTATATTAGAACAGTACTCACAAGGCGTGTTAAATTTCCCTTCATTGTCACTTTCCCTTAGATTGGTCAATTCCTCGTACCCTTTCTTTCTGCGCCCTCCGTTTGTCCTTATGCCAAATACCCCCCCCGTTATCGACCGAATCCAGGAGGTATAACTTGACGACCAAGTCAGGAATTTCCTTGATCTGAATATTGCAAGCAAGCGATATCAGTAAGTCAGGATACTCAGGGTCAGCTTCCCCGAAGCTGAGTCTAAACGTGCTGGCAAGATTATACGCCACCATTTTCCCCTTTTCGCCCATAACTGCAATACTGGGTTCCCTGATGGGATCGCTGCGACGATTCTCAATAGTGCTCCTGCTAACCCACCAACGACTGACGACATGGTTGAGATTTGCTTGATTTCCACTAGGATCGGGATTGACTGCTGTCCAGTCTCGCAACCCTGGCTTTTCGGGGAGACGTTCCGTGCAATCCAGAAGAGTCCAGTGGCTACGCTGAGGGAAGGGTTTGTATTCTTGGATAATTTCGGGCGTAGGTGTAGCTGTGCCTTGAGGAGTTTGGGGTTCTGCCATTTTCGCGCAATGTGATATTCCGTTTCTAGATTGAGGAGAATTTTGAAAGTTAGAATATGACGTCGGGGAGAATGTAAAGGTGTAAAGGGAGTATATATAATCATCTTTGACTCATGAATGACGACTTCAAGTAGTACGTGAGGCGGCCTTGTGGTACGACTCAGTCCCGTGACATCATATAAAGGTGCCAGCAAATAAAGGGGGACAACCCTGGATTACAATGCATTTCTAACAACCCGTGATAGGTTTTTCAATCGCCCAGTCAATAGTTATCAAGTAAGTCTCAACTCGTGAGACAAGATTCAACAACTGAATTGTGTGGCACATTTGTATCAGATTTTCACGTGGACTGCAATAGACATCGACTTGTCTAGTCAAGTATTATTGGGGACAATATACGGCCCAGAGCCGCCAAGTCCTAGATATCAGTTGAAGTTCTGTTTCCCAAGCCACACGGAGACGTTCCACAATGCTAAAATCGCCTGCCTTGATTGTTCAGTAATAGGTAACGGACATGACGTCTAGTCTCAGATTCCAATATGCTGCGCCTATTTCGTGCAAAATTAGTGATATCCTTCATTAGTTACTAAGCTATCAACTTGTGCCATTCCAAGTAGCCTAGCTGAGAGTACAAGTAAGTACAGCCCTCCGGGACAACATATTTCCATAATCTAAGAAGACCACCGCGCTTTGATAACGTTATAGAGCAGATCGAACACACTGCCAAGGTGGCAGTGCTTAGGCATTATTCAATACCCTTTATTTAACAATTAACAATTTTAATTATATATATATAATAATTTACTAATAATTATTACTATATTACTTAACCTCTGAGCAAGATAAAAAAAACTGGGATTAGAGTGGTGTTTTTAATAATGGGCCTGGGGGGGTTTGGAGATTGGTATGTATTCGATACTAATCACGTATAACTCTTATTAAAGGATCAAATAACGGTGAAGCTTTATCCTTGGTTTTTTAGTTTAGAGATATAAAAAGCTTGCAGGAAGCACGCTCCTCGCGTATCTCTAGTTTTAAGATAGATACAGGTATTGTAGTGTATTATCAGTGGATTTGAAAAGGAAGTACATATAAGTAGAAGGCAATTAAGACTGTATATATAGGATAACTCGCTAATCCTACCAACAGAGGAAAAAATCAATCCAGGAAAGGTATGTAAGAATACAGCACGACTAATCTATTTCGAACCAGTTTCCCCAGGGACAGTATACCGATTCCCCCCCAGCAAATGCCCAATCATCTGGCATTTGCCTGACCCAAACGTGCTATCCCGCGCGACGTTCGTCTTGGAAAAGACTCGACTCTCCGCAAATGCGTTCCAGGCGATGGCGACTATCCAACGAAGAGAAGGAACATAAAGTCAGCACGATGTGTCAAACCAACCCCGCGAAGCATATGTATATACTGAGTGGAAGTTTCGTACTTACAATGTTTAGAGTATTTTAACTTATTCTCGCCCTCATCAACCATCTCGACCTTCTCTACATACTCCATAATGGCCTCGCGGTTCCCCTTCCCAAACACATCCACGCCCTCCACGGTATCAAGATAGTAGATCTGCGCGTACACGTCCGGGTCATTGCCCCAGTTGAGCACCAGGCCTGAGGTGTTCTTGAGCGTATTGTCGCCTGCGTAGTCGGCGGAGAACTCTAGCCAGAAGGTGTCCGGGATGTGCGCGTTGAGGAAGGTGTTGTCTGCGTCTGAATGGATGAGGTAGTGTTCCTGGGCGCAGTTGACGAGGTCGCAGTCGGCATACACGCAGCGGGCTTTTCGCCAGGCGCGGGCTGCGGCGTGGATGTTGTCGATGTGGGTTTGTTGGTTGGGTTTCCAGCGGGAGAGGGAGGGTTTTTCGCCCCAGTTGGAGATGAGGCGGTTTTGTTGAAGGAGGAGTTGTTGGGCTTGTTGGACCGACTGTGGTGGTTGGTTGCTTATGGCGTTGCGGTTGGGGTTGAGGTTGTGGGGAGGTTTGTATGATGGGAATGAATTGCAGGGTTTGTAGGGAAGATAATGAGATATAAATATTCAACATCTTTATATAGTGTGCTATCATGACTGATTACACCAATCGATTGCGAAGAGAAGAACACTTTGGATATAGTGCGCTATTGAGTAACTACAACACATGGCACATGGTACAGATGACGATGGAAAGTAGCACAGATGATGTGTGTTTGAAGAGGTGGCAAAAGTAATATTGGTGTTCAAGAAGCTTTGGCCTTCCCCTTGTTCTTCCTCTTCCTCTTCTTCCTTTCGCCTTCTTTGATTGTAACGTCTTCTCCCTCTGTGCCGCCCATCTGTACGTCGCCCCCGCCTTGTACCTCATCGCCGAGGAGGATTTCGAAACCACCCTTCGGTCCCTCGGCATCACCAAACGTTTCCTGCCGCCACTGTCGGAGCCTCGCCTTCTTACTGAGATGCTTCTTGTCCTTCTTCTTCTTGACCGGGTCGCGGAACGATGCTAATTTCTTGAGACCGGCGAACTCATTCAGTTGTTTGTCACTCGCGAGGAGAATATCACGGGCCGTCATTCCGAAGCTCGTGGGTGACGTCTCGCGGTAGCGGAAGCGGGTGGGGGGTGCTCTCTTTTTCGATGCGGCCAGGGCTGCTTCGTACTTTAGACTGTCGTCAACGAGGTTCTCGATTAGACGGCGGTCGCGGCGAGCTGCGCTTTTGGCTTCTGCACGTTCGCGTTTTCGCTCTTTGGAGGACTTTTTGCTTTTACTGGATGTTTCATCCTCGTCATCGTCCTCTGCACCGGCTTCAGCGTCTTCATCGCCTTCGTCGGCATCGTCCTCGTCTGATGATAGGTTGAATTCGGGCTTCTCATCTTCATCATCCTTGAAGTCGGGAATGATATCTTTGATATCGATATCGTCGTCGAATTTCGGCTTCTTCGGTTTTTGTCTCTTCTTGCTTTTGGAATCGCCATCGTTGTCGCTCCCCGAGCCTGCGCCGTTATCTTCATAATACGACTCCCCAAAGCGCTTTCGCATCTCTTTATCCCACTGGTCGTCAGACCAGTCGCCTTCCAAAACATCTTTCCACTCTGCGATATTGAAGTCTCGGCCCTTTAACCCGCCCACCTCACGGATCTTGTTGACTTTCTCTTCCATTTCCTCCACCTTGAGCTTTCGTAGACGTGCAAGATCTTCTTCTCGCTGCTTCCGCTCCGCTTCTCGTTTGGCTCTGGCCGCTTCGCGAGCCTTGGCTCGGCTGCTCTGTGCCTCTCGTCGCACAGTGGTTTTTGCCACAGCATCACGGGCGTATGTTACAAGCTTTTCGTTGGAATTGGTGGTATCCTCGAAGTAAAGATTGTAAGAATTCTCAAACTCCTCAGCCGCAGCCTCTTCTTCTTCATCGTCAGACTCAAGTGGCTGGAATCGACTGTCGCCTTTCGGGACCCATGCTCGGGATGCCATATAGTTGGAAAGGAAATTTTCGGGGTCTTTGTCGGCGTTCTCCACATCGGCAGCGGTGATGAGGTTGCGCTCTGTTTTGGGAGCTGGCTCAATCCTCGATTTCGCCACCAGGAAGTCATCCTCATCGTCGTCATCTTCTCCCGTCGCCTTAGTTTCCTGAAGCAGCTTTTGGCGTACTTCCTCCTGCTCTTGCGCGTATGTCTTGGGCGGAGATTCGTCCTCGTCGTCGAATTTCCCCTCCAAAAGGTTCTTAGTGTGATATTGCTTAAGAGTCATGGAACTCTCTTTTGGTGCTCCATTTGTGGGTGTAGGGTTGTCATCCTCCTCCTCGTGGAAGAACTTGACGTTTGAATCGTAAATTCGAGGGTCTTTGGAGCGCAAGGCCTGGAGGGTGGCAGAGATGTCGGCGTCGAGTGCTTCTGTGACAAATTCGCCGGCATCATCTTCCTCCACATCATCTTCTGAGTCTTCCTCCTCCTCATTGTCCTCTAAAGCTTTGCCCTTGCCATACTTCTCCTCCACTATGATTTGTTAGCGGCGATTGAATGTTTATTTCATGTGACTGGTACCGACGTCTATGTTTCTCCTCGCGTTTTTTGTTATGCTCGAATCGGCGCGCATAATCCTCATTGACTTTCAGAGAAGCGCCGCCTGCGCCATCTTCTCCTTCCTCAGCCTCATCGTCGGTATCGTCGAGAAGCTTCGTCTTCTTCGTGGGGCGGTCCTGCTGGCCATTGAGAGAGGTGGGTTCAGATGATAGTTCGCGTTTCACCGCGGTGGATGGCTGTTTTTCCTTTGTTCTCGCCATCTTCGGCAGTAGAAAATGTATGCGCGGAAGAAGGAAAAGATTTAAAGTAATCAAACCGTGGTGAAGGTTGTAGAAGCTGCCCAAAAAAATATGGAGCGCCAAGATTTCGGACGGAGATCGGAGAAACCCTTTGCCGAAAACGGCAGGGGACGACACTGACGTCGTGAGGCGATAAGCGCGTGCAATGCAAGCTGCTGAAGTACATACTCTTTTCATAATCGCTATATGTGCATATATACCACCTGTTTCCGCGACGATCTGACAATCAAGCCACAGTTGTTTCCGCCCCACGTTCTTTGTGCCCTTTACGGCATGTATTATAGCATCAATGTATAGCTTCCTTCCGTTCATGTCACCACGTACATAATCTAGCCACCGAGTACTGCCTGAACTGCCCGATAACGCCATGGCTGAGGATGCTGAGATTCCTGCCGCACTGGAACCGGTGACCAAGCCATTGGACTTGATGTATGTTCTATTCGCCTATCAAGCACGCGTATATTCACTCTTTTCGCAGACCAGTCGTGATCAAAGAAGCCGCTCTAGACTCCCCCACTTTCCGCGCGACCGCTGTTCACTTTGGCGACCAAATTGATCTTATAGAGCGATGGCTCGATGGCTATATCCGCGCGGTCTCGAGGTTGGGGACCGAAATGAATGCCCTGCAATCACTGGTAGACAGTTATGTGCAGGCGTCGCATCCTCCTCTGCAGTTATCCGAAGCCGTACTCGACCACGACTACACCGTTCTCGCTTTGAAACGATTTGGTGAAGGGGCTCGCGAATTTTGGAACAGCACATTGCGAACCATGAAGAAGGCAGAATCCAATGTTTGCGATCCCATTCGCGCTTTCCTGCAGAACGATTTGCGCATGTTGAGAGATGCTCGCAGAAATCTCGATAATACTCAGAGGGCATTTGATGGCGCGATCGCGCGCTACGCGGGACAGGTCAAAACAAAGGAGCCGTCGTCGTTGCGAGAAGACGCATTTCAGCTGCATGAGGCGAGGAAAGCGTATCTGAAGGCTAGCATGGATTTTTGCGTTCTTGCGCCACAGGTTCGGGTCACTTTGGATAAGATCCTAGTCAAAGTCATCTCTGAACAATGGCGCGACATGAAAACGGCAAGGGAGAGCTCCGCCAAGTCCTTCACTTCCTGGAATTCCGACATGGATCGCGTTCGTGGGTGGAGTAAAGAAATTGAGAATGGGGAGCGTGTGTTCAAGCGAGAGCTCCATCTCGCCCGCCAACAGATCGAGAACAGTGCTGAGATGAGTGCGAGACCGTCACGAGACATCGACTTTTATGCGGCATCGACTGTTCCTTACCTCTCCACCCAGGCTACATCCTCCGCCAATTTACAGTCCCCCGCAAAGCCTGACCCAGCCCATGAGAAGGCAGAAAAACAGGGGTGGCTCTTTCAACGCACCATTACGGGAAAACCCGCGCGAACATATTGGGTTCGGAGATGGTTCTTTGTCAAGAATGGCATATTTGGGTGGCTCACACAAGGCACACGGTCTGGTGCAGTAGAAGAGTCGGAAAAAATCGGCGTTTTGCTCTGTGGTATTAGACCTGCTTTCCAAGAAGAGCGACGCTTCTGTTTCGAAGTCAAAACCAAAGACACAACTATCCTCTTACAAGCTGACACTCAAGCTGATCTTACCGAATGGATTTCTTCTTTCGAAGTCGCTAAACGAAAGGCATTGGAAGACTCAAAAGACGCTGGAGCGCCTGGCTCTGTTGATGCCGCTTTTTCAATCAGTCCACCAGTCGCCCCTGAATTCGCCGCCAAGACATCAGAAGGCCATGGTTCTCAGCTAAGCGAAGATATGGGCTCGTTGGATCGTTCCGAAACGCTTGCAATTCCTCAGCCGGATGGCTTGATAGCCCGTGGGAGTTTCGACGTGAGTCGCCGAACCACGGGTTTCGAGACGGGTGAGGGCGGCAGACGGGATCACGCCGCAAGGATTATGGAAAAACTAGATTTGACACGTAAATCCACCCTTGGACCACAACTAAGCGGAACCAATCCATCTTCTGCTTCAGGCGGTATAGCCAGCCTCATATCAGCTAGTCTCGCCTCCGCCAGTCATAATATCGTTCAAGTCGGACAGATTACTGCGCCTGCGCCTGGTCTTCCCGATACTCGTTTAGTCTTGGGCCAAACATTGCCGTCCAGTAGTTTGTCCCCCTCCACACTTGCCAACCCACCTGCTCCTACAAATCTTAGTAAAGCAGCCGTTGCTGTCAGTGGTGAACGGGGCTTGGGTATAGGGAAGTCAGGGAACATGCCAGGCGGCTTGATGGCAAACCTTTGGGGCTCTGTGAATTGGGGCTACATCAATCTTCTCGGAAAAGACGATGAGAACGTTGGCCGCGATCGAAGCGTTACAGATCCTGTCAGTCCTACAATGCGGACATTGCCCCTTGATCCTTTTGAAGCAAGTGAAGCATCTTCAAGAGACCCTTCACCTGGACCCACGGCATCGGGAAATTCCGCTCATCGCAAGACGATGAGTTTAGGTGCAACGTCAATTGCCCCAAGGCCTAGCGTTTCCGTCGAAGAGTTCCCAAATTACTATCCATTGGTTCTTCGTATGCAGGATGCACAGTTTCGAATACTATTTCCCACGGTGCCCCGTTCTGAAAAGGTCGTGCTTGTGTTCCGTGCTGTGTGGAATCCTACTGATCAACAGGAATTCCCTGGACGCGTTTATGTTACTACGAAAGACATGTATCTTTTTAGTAACCACCTTGGGTTGGTTCTCATTACTGGTGTTAGTTTGGCTACTATCGACGAAGTCACTGCCGCCCCTGGAAAAGACTGTGATTTTCTGTTTCTTCACTTCAAATCCAACAGAAAAGAAGATGGCGCCACCCGAATTACAATAAAAACTTTCCTTGAACCTTTGAAACTTCTCCAGCGCCGTCTGAACTTCCTAGCCCGTAACGCTACCACGGGGGAGCTTAGTCTGGAAGAGGTCGTGAAAACCCTGATCAAAATGGAGTCCAATGAAGCCGAACAGTCATCTGACGCCGACGGTTGGGAAGATGTATCCTTGCAAACTCCAATGGATCCTGGATATGGCGGTAAGGACCTCAAGAGGGGCCTACGGATTGATGGCAATCTATTTGGCCCTCAAGGTGGTGCTTCCAGAGACGTTCCTAAATTCAAACTACCGTCTCACCCCGTCGTCTTTACGCCAAAGGATATGACCGAGGTAGCGGTCGAGAAAGACTACGATATAAGCGCCAAGGGTCTCTTTCACATTCTGTTTGGTGACAAGAGCGCGGTATTCCAGATGCTTTACCGGGAGCGATGGGCCCAAAGTATAGTGCAAGGTCCCTGGAAGGCGAATGACAAAGGAAAACAACGTCGAGACATTGAATATGAGATTGCTCAACCAGGACAATCTGGCGCGATTGTCATCAATGATTATCAGATCATTGAAGTGTTGAATGATCATTTATGCTACGTAGTGGCAGATCGTAAAACGCCATGGTACCTCCCCGGGCACGATCGCTTCGTGCTTCTGACCAAGATCGTCATCACTCATGTCCACAAAGCTCGCTGCAAATTGACCATTTACAGCAAAGTCGACTGGTCACGGAATCCTCGATTTGCGAAAAAGCTCATCGAGCGTCAAAGCCTTCAGGATATGGAGCTGGAGGCTGAAGATCTGATTGACGTCGTAAACGACCAAGTTGCCAGACTCGGCCACAACCGTAGTACCGGCAAGGTCCTGACCATCTTCGGTCAGATTGGGAATATGACCAAAGCAGTACAATTCGCTGCGCAGGATATTCCTCCTCCCAACCGTCCTCGCAAATTTAAGCTGCGACCTCAAACCACTGGCAACTTCATTGCCCAGTTGATTGGGAACATCATCGTCAGCATATTTTCCACCCTTATGAGCTGGATTCTTGCAGCTTTCGCAGGCCTCGGAAACGTCATATCCACGCACAAAGTTCTCGTCATCCTCCTCATCCTAAGCGGTGGCGCCAATTTCTTTTATACATCCCGCGAATCCTGGCTCTGGTGGCATGAACGGAATGCTGCGAAATTTATGTCTAGATTAGGCGTTGGTCCATCCACCTCTATGAGTCGAGCAATTTACCTTCACGACATTGAAGACACATTTCTCAATCAGAACCTCACTCTCGGAACCGCTTCCTCTCCATTCCCTGATGGCAGCACGAATAGATGGTAGTTCCTCTTCTCTCTTTTCTTTGACACTTATTTCCCACATGGATCTATCAACTAACATTTCTAACAGCCAACAAACCTTTACATCCCTCCTCACAAACCCACCCGCGCATTCCCCTTCCTCTCCCCTCTCCTCAAAATCAACCACACAACGCTCCTCCGCCGTACGCCTCCACCGCACGCGGCAAAATCTCGCACACCACCGCCACGACCTTCTCGTTGCGCTCCGCGTCGTGAATCGTATTGAGAAGGAAGTCCTCGACGGCGAATATGAGAGTTGGCTTGGCGATGAGGTGGGGCGATGTGAGAGGATTGGTGTGCTTTTGGGCGCTGGCGATGAAGTGAAGTCAGGCAAAAAAGGGAAGAAAGAAGGTGAGGTAGGCGAGTGGGTTGAGACGTACTGTGGGGATTGTGTGAGTGCGCTGGAGGGGGTTAGAAGGGCTGGCCAGGGCAGCAAAGCCACGGGCTTGTTGTAACATCTACTATCAAGCTCTAGATTGGGCCGGAACAAAATTTTCGAGAAACGAGTAATGGAAATGAGAGTACATAGCTAGACCGAATTGGACGCCTGCGGGAGTCCATTCGGAAGTATTGTTGAGAATAGATCTTAACAATACTTCTGAATGTACTGCCACCTGCCTCCCACGGTTGGCGTCCACCAAACGATTCCAGGATCAGATAGGTTGTCTGGTGACTGGAGCACTTAGGTTGCAAAGTGAAACTGAGCTGAAGCTTGATTGGGAAACGGTGGTGATCGTGAAGATAGCCTTCGCAAGTACCCCAAGGAAGCGGGCATGGGTAGTAGGCATCGCGGTTTGATTGGATGCTTGCTCTCTTGCTATTTCTGTGTAAGATCTGTGCACATGTGTTATGACGAAGCGATTGCGAAGTCGTCCGCCAGTGTGCAGGTCAGTAGTGATACATGAATGCCACGTTTGCTCAATCGATCAGATTCCATCTCGTTTGTCTGCCTCTTCAGACGAATCACGTTAATATGCTTCCTGGATGTTGGGGCGATAGTAAGGTTTCATGGGTATGACGTGCATCACCCAGTAGAAAGGATTTGTAACTCAGAGAGTTGCACGAGCCACGTCTCCGGGTCGGTCTACAAAGGACCGGATGTTGGTTATTGTGAGGTAGCCACATAGTTTTATGTTAGTAGGGCATGAGGGGGGTAATCATTGGTTCGTGGAAGTAACGTGTAGCGGTAGTAAGTATACATCCGTGTCACTGCTCCTTACTAGAAACCTCATCAGGATACTGAATGATCGCGTTGGGTATGACCGCACCGCACCATGGTGATATATGTACTGCGACTTGAAAAATGCGTAACAAAAGGCTTACGCCAACTCATCAGACTTGGTAGAAATACACACAGAACGAGACGTTTGGGCTTTGGATCTCTGCAAAGTCCTACTGATATTTTCCGTCTCGTGTATGTCCATTCCACATCCAGTGATTTCTAAATTAGACTGCGAAAATTTCAAAATCTGTACCTCTGTTCCTCTTTGTGGAATTGGTTGAATTTTAACGACCTCGAAAATGAGACATACTACCTTCCCCGAAAGACCCAGTCGTGTTCTTTTAGCGTACACGGAAAGCCTAGATGTGGTATGTAGCATATTCAATAGCCTGGAATTCGGAGGATGTACAAGATCAGTTATGAACCTAAGTGTCGGGATTGCAAGACTTCGTTTCTCGACACACGAGCTTGAAAAACTAGATTGACTAATAGTATTCAGAATCGGTTACACAAAAAAAGGAATATATAAAGGCTTGAAAACAATCAACCGCAGTAGAGTCGAAAACATCCTCCGCTTTACTCATTGAACAGGGTTAATCGAGTTTTGCGGACAAGAGCTCTCGAAAACAATTTTTTCTCTCAAAGGAGTATGCAATTGCTCAGCCATCAATCTCCAATGACCGAACCCCAGGCCTCTGCGGCCTCTCTATGCCCACTCGACCCCTTCAAGAACCAAAAGTACCCGGCCCGACTCCCACGTTCCGAGGCCGAAAAGCACAAGAACTTTCTCCTAGTCGCATCAACCTGGGCCGAAACTTCCTACCACCCTGAAGACGTGTCCAGAGGATTCTGCAAAACGTACGTGATAAGCTTTGGCGATCGACCTGTCGGACTAAACGGTCTAACCAACAACCACGCCATCATCGGCGGCGTCCAGGGAAAGTGGAGACGAACCGGTGAGGGCCATATGAACTTTGCGAGGATATTTTTGCTGCACACGCTACAGGAGATGTATCCGAAAAGGTTGAGGGTTCAGCCTATCTCGGAACGGGAGTTTGTGGAGTTTCATAATGATCCGAAGAGCTCGTGGGATGCGACTATGAGGATGAACGGACGTGGTAGGTTCTGAGCATTCTTTTCGTGATAGGGAAGATACATGCTAAACCTCTCGGTTCAAAAAGCCAAGAGAATGCTCGAGGAGATCCGCGATTATGTTTTGAACCGCGCCAATAAGATGACCTGGGAGCGCAAGGACAGAGTGCGCAATATCTTCACCCCCACGCCAGAAACCAAGCACACCCCTAAAAAAATCCACGAAGACCTCCATCTCAACATGAAACCATTCCTCCTCTACGGCTGGGACAAATACGACGGACCCTCCTCCCACGAGAACTTCCTGAACGTCGCTGCCGCTTGGGCGGCATCCGTACGAAGTGTAGATCCAAATGAAACAGATCAGCCGTGCGCACATTACGCCTTGATACTTGGGAGGGATGAAGGAGGGCCTATCGAATCCTTTGAAGACCCGTTTGTTTTAGGTGTCAGTCAAGATTTTGCGAAGACTGGCAGGGGACAAATGAATTTCGCTCGCGCGTATATTGTCATGATGGTGCAAGCGATACACCCAGGGCTCTTGAGCATACGACCGCTTTCGCGAAAGGAATTTGAGGGGATAAGGGAGAATGATGAGTGGAATTTTAAGGCGAATATGCATGTTACTAGTGAGTTTTCTATCTGATTTAAGACAGATTGGTGTGGTCTGCTGATACGTCGTAATGAAAGGCATACAGAGACTTGACCTATTTAAGGTGCTGGTGTTGGCGGATTATAACTTGAGGAAAATGTTAAGGCAAAAGATGACGAGGACGAAAGTCGGCGTTGATCAAGGTGGAGAGGTAGTGGGTGAGGCTGGAGGGAATGAAGAGCTGGTGATTGATATGATTCCATTTCTCCTCGATGGGTGGGATAAGGTGGAAGAATCTTGTACCATTTGATTCACAATCTTCCAGTTTCTTTACACGACGATGGGTTACATTATCTGTCAGTAAAACCATGCATGATACAGCCGAATCACAAAAATTCTGTGCGTTATTTCCCATCTACTCCAATAAGAGGCGTTTTCCTGAAATACTACCTGCTGTGTTTGACTAGAGTGAAAATAAGCACCTTGAGCTACCGATTATGCCATCGACGTTATTTTTAGCTTAACAGATCTTCAAAGCCTCTTCGGAGAAGGTCAATGACTCTCTGCTCAAGAGTACCATCCACCAAGCCTAACGAAATATCATACACATTAAAGTGTTTCTTGAGCATCTCCCTCTCATCAACCTCGGCCAAATTGAGTGCTAATGGTAAAATTTCATCCACAAACTTCTCAGCGATTGGAAATCGACAAATTGTGTCCCCGGCAGCAATAACCAAGTTGTCCACGTACAGCGAGAGCTTTGTCAAAGAACGGTTAACGTCAGATGTAGACGAAGAGTGCGCTTCAAACAGCTGTTGATAAATCTGACGATATCGTTGCAAAGTTTCTGGTGAATCTTCCCAAAGTCCGCTGGGATGGATACCGCGTTCCATACCTTCGTTCCATGCATACATGGCTGGGTCCCAATCCCGGGTAAGGAATGAAGGTAGTGTTGCATTTCCAATACTGCGAGGTACAGCAGCAACACCATCCCAGTCAATCAAGCTTTGCAGTCGGCCTTGTGGAGAGACAAGAATGTTCTGAAAGTTGAAGTCTGGATGGGTAAGGACGAATGGTGTCTCGGTGTGGAGATCTGGAATCCAGTCGAGAAATAGTTGAAGTAGTTTTCGGGCCCCTTGGTATACAGGTTCTTTGTGTGGCTCTTCTCTATCAATAGCATGCCGGTAGAACGCTTGGGGAGAGAGAAAGGGGCCAGCATCGTAGTATAATGGCGTTTCGTCGTCGTCATTTGTCGATAGGCGTTCAAGCATGCGCTGATGGTCGACACATCTCATGGGACCAATTTCTGTGATGGCGCCTTCTTCATCAAAAACTGGCGCGCCGCCAGTTTTGAACGCAAAGCGATCCAGCTGGGCCACGGCTGCCGCCAAATCGTCCAAGATATGCGTTCTACGAGCTTGGAGCTCCTCCGGAGCGATGGTCTTGTCAAACCAAACGTCAAACGCTGAAGCCCCATCCGCGAAACTCATAACGATGAAGGGAACTCCCAGTTCATTATCGAGAGTTGGGTTAAATTCAAAGACATCTGGGACAGGGATTGACGTGCTTTTTCGGATAAGACGCATGGTTAGGGCCTCGGACCTGAGTGCAGCGGCGGCAGTAGAATCGAAATGGTCTCTCGTTCCCACGGCAGGAACCTTGAGAAGCCAGCGAAAACCATCTTGGAATTTGACAGGGAAGAGAGCATGGTAAGAGCCAAAGAGTGTTGGCTCGAGAGTGGTGGTTTGCCCTTGAGAGGGATTGGAGCGGTTGGCGAATGATGGCTCAATACGCTCACGAAGTTTGATGCAAAAAGATACAATATTCTCTTGCCGTATAGAAACTAGAACTTCGGAGAATGATCTACTATCTTCTTCCTCCCTGTCAGATTTATTGCTGGAAAGTTCAGGCT
Organism: Periconia sp. R9002; assembly: GCA_023627715.1. Classification (NCBI taxonomy): domain Eukaryota; kingdom Fungi; phylum Ascomycota; class Dothideomycetes; order Pleosporales; family Periconiaceae; genus Periconia; species Periconia sp. R9002. Next base: position 83,987 of record JAMAHW010000120.1, read on the forward strand.
GCTTGATATTCTCCAGACGCGGTTCTCCATACATGGCGTATCACCAACCCTTCGATCCGTAGCTCGTTATTTTATTGGGCACACGTTGTAAGGTTGTTCCACGTAAGTGCCCGATACTAATGCAAGACTATAATATACGGATGGGATGCCTGCTGAGAAATCGAGCCGAGTGAACCGGCAACAGCAATAACGACAAAGACAACACGAGAAACACGACCAATAGGAGTTAGAGTTTTACTTAGATGATGAAGAGAGGAGAAGAGCCGAACGGAGCAGACGACGGAGATCCTTGGTCTATTTCAAGAACTCTGTCGTCATCAAGAGCAGGGCGTGTGTGCCTTACAAGGCCGAAACGAAGGTTTGAGATGGGTCTGGCGAGATGAAAAGGGGGTTAGGTCAGTTCACACATAAGGTGATGAACTAGTTGGGTCAAGCCGGTGTAGGTTGGGTTGAAATTTTTATTAACCATGGAGAGGCATATACTTGTCATGCACGGCATGGTAGAGCCTGATGAAGTGGAAGGGATTAGGCAGAGAGATGAGAGCCGAGAGAGAAAGATTGGACGCCCTTGCTTACTAAGTGCTAACTAAGGTGCAAAGCCCCTGAGTAAGCGAGATAGTAACGCTAGCGGCCTCTTACGATCACGCTTCGGATTATGGAAACGTCAACGTTAAAAAGATTGAAAGGAAGAGTATAATTAACGGAAAGGGAATGCAATGCAAGTTCGTAGTTAGTGAGTACAGTATACATTTATACCCAGTACGCCCCGCCGTTTGACCTCGGCATCCTCCGTGGCGTTGATTGGTGGAGATGGATCCATGGTACGACATCAATGTACCACAGCAAAGGAGACGTATAAAATGAGCTGCAGAGGAGAAAAGCCGAACATGAACATTGTCTGTCTTATACTGACTAGAGAAGAATAAAAGAAGAAACAGATTCGTCAGCAAGAGGGGACCCAGCGCGTGATTGATATCGGAGCTGTTTTTGATGGTTGGGGGCTGTTAGCAGGGCGTATGTACGGCCTCTCCGATGCATACATTTACGCGTCACTCCAATTAACTATTCATCCGTACGACCGTAAACAAGCTATACGACGTATATGTCCAACCGACTAACCAAATCATACGTCTATGTAGGCTCGATGGATTCTGTGTCGAGTCGTCGTGCATCGTCCCGTGCCACCGAGCACCGTCGATAACATTGATACGTCAACCAATACATATACCAACTACAAACCTACATTTTATATCCCCCGCATCTCCCGTGTCAAGGTCTATAAGTTTGAGGGTATTCAGAAAACTCCCAACAACAACAGCGTGTCAATGGCTCCTGATCCAGGTATGTACATAACGATTCAGTCCAGTGTCGGCACCTACTGACCATCGGTGGCTCAACATCAAAAAGCCGTCCAACCCCCGCCCCCTCCATCATCATCATCATCATCACCACCACCACCTCCGGCAGACAAACCAACGTCAATACTACACTCTTCCGTAGACCCGAAACCAGTCCAGCCAAAACCCCCTCGACGAACTCGCAAACGCAATGGCGGTGGTCCTCCTCAGCTACAGTTTCTGACGGCCACGGACCCTTCCCAATTCAAAGATGAAAAGTCCAAAAGAAGTGTGCGCTCTCAGGCCATGATACAGTATCGATACATGGCCTCGGAGAAGAGGCGAAAACACGACCAGTCGCCCACCAACGACCAAACGCCCGCGGATTCCGTATCAATCGTGCCCAAAGGTTCGAGGCACGCACCCTCAACAGCACCATTTTGGCGTCACCATCGGCAACCCCCTCTTCCCGCAGAAAGATTCAGGAGGCAGCCAGGGTGGGAAGGAGACGACGATGGCGAGCCATACAATACGACTCTGAAAGCATGGCAGAGTAGGAGCCCATCAGATCCGGCTACCATCACAGAATCAGATGCCACCTCGCAGTCAAGAACACTTAAGCTCTCCTTCCGACACAATCGCTACGTCGTTGCACGCAATGCGATCGGCTCAAGCTCACACACCACCTCCAACCCCGTCCTCGATTTCGAGAGCTGGCCCGACCACGACCAGAGGCTGCTCGATATTGCTCTCAACGTGGCGCGCGTCGGCAACGGTGTGGATCCCTTCCTGGTTCTCCCCAGGTTCGCTAGCCTCGAGCTGGACTCGTTCAAGCTGGTTCGCATGTGCAACCGCACCTTTTCCACCGCCTCGACTTTGGAGAAATGGCTGCCGGCGATGCTGTCACACCCACATATCCTGCTGAGCTCTACCATTGTTGCATCTACGTGGATGGATATGCACGCCGGCGTCCGAGGCGAAAGCCGTCGCACAGTGGTCGTCAAGGGAGAAATCTTGTCGTGGATTAAGGAACGACTCAACACGGCCGAGCTACAGACGCACGACTCGACCATCATTATCATTGTCCACATGCTGGCGGGCGAGATGTGGAGCTGCAATGAACAGACGCTGCGCTGGCACGAGATGGGCGTCGCCAAACTCATCGCGCACCGTGGGGGGATGGATGTGTACGCCGGCCAGGGCCCAGTGGGAGTAACATCTGCGTGCGTCTGTTACCACAACGACATCATCTGCGAGGTTGCCCCTCTCCCTGAATTCGTCGACTGGGAACCACCTCCAGTACCTGAAGACAGCGAAGACGCGCTGCCAGAATCACCATTGTTCTATCGCATGCCCGAGATGATACCGGTTCTTAACGACCCTCACTGCAACATGTATACCTATGAGATCCTCTGCGACATGCGAGACCTGACCGATCTCTTCATCTCGCACAACACTGGATCCAATGTAGACCTGTATTCTGAAGTTGAAAGAGATCCCTCCGCGCACTCCCACACTGCGAGCAATACAGTCGAGGACGATGCGAGAGTAGACGAGATACGTACAAAGCTTGCCATGCTACCATCTGCCTTTGTGCCAAACCTACCGACGTCCGGAGACTTTGTCTACGAAGCGTGCCGCCTGGCTGCCCTGATTTACGCCTCGGCCATCATCATGCGCGTGCCCTTCTCCGTGGCCGCCGAACCGGCGCGGAACGCGGTGCTCCTGGACCCGGCATCCGTCCAGCCGCCAGAAGTCTTCACGAAGCGCCTGACACAGTCGCTCTATGAGATCCTCGAGCGCACCAACATTGGCGACCTGTGGGGTGACATGGCGGGTGTTTTTTACTGGGTGACGGCGGTGGGAGCAGCTGCAGCGCGGACCTCTGTCACGACGCACATGTACCAAGATCCAACGTCGCTGAGCGAGGAGTACACGACGTGGATTCGCCGGTGCTTGATCATGTTTGCGACACGCGCGCTGATCGTCCTCGTGTTCAGACATCCCATCCCCATCGCTGCGACGGAGAAGAGACTGCTGAAGGTGCAAGAGTTGTTAGGCTCTGGGAAGCTGCGAAAGTCCGTCTAAAGTCAGCCAGCCCCTATTGCCTGCGTTTCGGTTGTAAAACAGTTCCGCATTCCCGCAAAATGATCATCGTTGATCAGCTATTCAAGTGCCAAAGATTGCATGTGTGGCTGCCGGCGCGTGTGACGAGCCCGGCGAGCCTGATTGAAAGATGGCCAAAACGCTCATCACCAGACTACGCGGAACGAGGCGGATGCACACATTGAAGAAGGTACCTTACCAACGGTAGCCATTTCATGATCGATCCTCGAAATAGTCCCCGCGGATCTGCCTCATCGCTCGCCAATTGGATGGGTCCGTTTGTCACGTGCAGGGGTGTGGGGGAGTCCTGTTCGGATGAGAAAAAAATCGACAAGGGAAAAGCCCCCAAAGAAGAAGGAAACCGCTCGAATCCGGCGCCAGCTACTTCCGCATTCCGACATCTTCTTTTTTTGAAACTTGAAATGAGTCTGTTCGCAGAGGACGAACGAAAAAAACAATCAAGAATTAGGAAGTACAATTGCAGTTGTTCTAGCTTCTTCTAGGTAAAAATGAACAATTAGTAATGGACTTGACGAGGAGGTTGGTACCCATATCGAAAAGCGCAAGAGGAAACAAAAAAACACGGCATGAATCAGCATCAATCATTCAGATTCTTAGGTAGAAACCGTCTTTGTCTGTTGGCTGCTGGCATTGTCGGCTCCTTCGACCAACAGTCAATACACACAATACATTGATATGTACACAAAAAACAAGTCTCCTTGCTGCATGTCCGCCTCTGCCTCTGACAATCGGCCCTTCGAGCAACCCTACCCGCCATCTGCACCGTCATCGTACATCGGATTTACGTGCGCCAATTTTCGCACTTTTCTTTGAAACGAAAAAAACCCCGCCCCCACGGCTGACGGTGCTTACAGAAACCTCCGATGGCAGCTCATGACTGCACGTCATGCCCCTTTGACCTTGGGCGGGTGGAGAAAGAGGAGTTGGAATGACGGTACAGAGATGTGTATATTCCAAGGATTTTACTGACTTGGAACTATACGCTACTGCTACTCAGGGAACGGGAAAGAAGGAGAAAGAGGAACGGCCCAGCAGGGTCAAATTGTTAATGTGGTACCTAATGGTAGGGTTCTTTTGACTTGGGTGCAGCGTCTGCCCTACTAAAATTTCCTTGCGGTTCCTGGTCTTCCGGTTGGTGCTTAGTCCCTGCAGCCCTGACAAGTCACCCCTCCAAGGGACCCATCGTTCGCCGCCCTTCCGCATGCTAGAGAGGCATTATTTTTCAAAAACACACTGATCAATACCTGGACAAACAAAACCGGTGGGCCGTTGTCGCATCTGGCCAGGTGGGGGGTAATCTTTATTTTATAAGATGCTGCACCCCCTTTCGCCCAACCCAAGTCTGACAGAAGAGTTGCGATATCGTCCTCCATAGTTATTACCTACTTGCATACTTGGATAATCAAGTATTGATTTGTCACATCGCATCCTTCTAGTGCTTGGTTCTTCTTGGCTTTTGCTTGTCGGGGCTTGTTTTGCACTACATCGCCCTGTGTGTCAGCCGTCATGGTCGGTCTTGTCGCGCGACAACGGCTGTCTTGGCTGCAACAACCGCGCAAGATTATTGATGAAGAGGTGGAGAGTGTGGATGGGCGATACAGCACCAGCAGCGACGAGCGAACAAAAATGGACAGGACCATCAACCCGAACCGGAATTCGACAGCCATTGAGAGCAACCTCAACGGCCAAACCAACAAGAGCGCGGACAAGAAGGATGCGAATGCTCGAGCATGGCCACGGTTGTTTGCGCCCAAGAAGAGAGACGGCGGGAGCGGAGGCGACTGGATTCCCTCCGTATCAGGCCTCGTCAAAGCCGGCGATGAGGGTGTCTACACATCGGCCTTGTTCCACCAACTTCATCAGCAAGCCCCATCGGACGAACTATACCTCGATGCTCTCTACGAACTCTTCGCCAACCAACTTCGCACCCGCCCGATTCGCGAACGAACCGCCTACCCCTCCGAAATCACCAAATTTCTAGCATCGCACAAAAAGGTCCAGCGCTCAAAGTCGCTGCGCGTATCCCGAGAATTACGACGACCCACGACCGTTCCCACTCCTAGCAAAGGCCCCCGTTCCTCCCTGGATCTCTCCGAAGTCACCCAGTCTCTATCTCGTTCACTCTCCAAGAAATCCTCCTCCACCACGAGCAGCGACTCCACCATCACACCCACCACAGGAACCGCCTCCAGCCCCAAACACGCCCTCTGGACCCAAGACATCCAACAACTCCCCCCAAATTCCACTCTAGCTTCTCTCAAACTCACCTCCTCCGAGCTCGCAGCGCTCTCCCTCATCCTAGGCAGTCCTACCTCTCCATCATCCACACAGCGCAAAGCCTTCCGCAAAGGCGCCTACGGTCTCACACTTTCCCACACCCCCTTACCAGACGGCAAACACCACACAGTAACCCTCCACGCGCACTCTCTCAGCATCCCTCAACGGCCCGCCCCACATATCGCCATAACCTCAACACTCCACGCCAAACACATGGCATGTAACTGTCTCCCCCTCTCCCCAAACCCCTGCATCACCTCCCCGTCATCAACCCACCCCCCAACAACCCCAACCCTCCACCTCACCCCAGCAACCTTCACCGCACTCCTCACAAAATCCCCACTCCCCCATCCTTCCCCCTCCCCATCATCAACCTACCTCACCTCCCTCCCCAACGCCCGCGCCCCAAGCTTCCCCAAATACACCCTCCCAGACCTCCTCCACAGCATCGCCTCCCTCCCCTTCTCCACCACCCCAGGCGCAGCATCCGCAAACCTCCCACCCCTCGCGGGCGCCACCCTCGTCGACGCCATTTTCCTCATCGCCAGCGGCGGCAAGACCCCCGGCCGCCTGGCGCAAAGACTCGAGGCCCTCGTCGACAAAGTCGCGCGGTTCTGCAGCGCGCACGACGCGCCCGCATCCACCTTCGGCCCACTGTACGAAGACCGCAACGTCGGGATTCTATTCCGCGAACGGGAGCGCTTGGGCCGTGTGGAAGCCAACACCACTTCCGAACCAAACGACGAAGAAGAACTCGTAACACGCACATCCCGCATCACGCGCTGGCTCGCCACCCTCGACCGCCTCGTCGCCATCTCCTCCTCCACCTCCCTATCCACCACCACCACCACCACGACCAACAAAAAACTCCCCACCATCCTCGACGCAACCTTCCACGACCTCCTCGACGCCTACAACGCCCTCTCGCCATCTTCCCTCCCTCCCTCGCCGCCCCTGACGCCCACTACCAGAAAATCGTCGTCGTCGTCCGCGACGACGCGGGAAAAGAAGGGTGGTGATACGCTTGCGAGGGATATGGATGCGCTTTTGCAATCGCCGTTGCCGTTCTCGAGTAAGCAGGTTGCGAGGGTTGCAAGGTGTGTGCTTGTTGCGTGGTGTGGCGGGGCGGTGGAGAGGGTGGGGTGGAGTGGTGTTGGTGATGGGGTTGATGGAGAGGAGGAGGGAAGGAGGGGTGGGAGGGGTGTGAGG
>JAMAHW010000121.1:0-79169 GCA_023627715.1 Periconia sp. R9002
AATTAAAAAATTATATATTATAAATATAATATTAAAAAATACCTTATATTATATAATAACCTATATAGGTATAGTTACTCTACCCCTACCTACACTTTAACTACCCCTACTTAACTTATACTTATATATTAATTACTTCTACCTAACTTTTACTTATAAGTTATATAACTCCTACTCTACTTCTACTTAAGCTTTAACTACTTTAATCTAACTTCTACCTACGCTTTAACTACCCTAACCTAACTTTAGCCTAACCTAGTAGGTATACCCTATCTATTTGCTAGCCTATCTTCTTATATACTACTTTTACTTAGTAAAAAAAAAAATCTATACTACTAAGTACTACTTTTTATACACTATTATAATATTAAATATAATAAATATATATACTATACTAATACTAAATCTCTACACTACTAGCTATATAGTTATTTCTCTAAACTAGCTCCCTACACTAGTAGTAATAAGTAAAGAAAAAAGAAAAGTAGATACTTTTTCTCTTTTTTATTATTACTAATAATATTAATATTATTATAATACTTTTAGCCTTTTTTATAGATAGCTAAGGTGCGTAAAAAAAAAAGAAAAAAAAAATAGTAAAAGTATTTATACTAACTATAAGTAACTAGAGCTTTTCTAATTAAAAGAATTTATTAGTAATTTTTATTATATATCTATAAGAAATCTAAAAAAAAAAAAAAAAATAAAGAAAAATAATAGTAGTAATAAAAGAAAGATTTTTAAAAGAACTAATTACTCTAGTATACTATAAGATTAGATAATATAAATATAATTTAGTTTATTATAGTAGCTATAAGTACTATAAATAGAATAAAAAGAATATTAACTATCTAAAGTAATAGCTCTAAGCCCTAGCAATTACTAGAAGGGTAAAGGGGTTATAATTAATAATAATAAAAAAGACACTTTAATAGCTTACTAATTAATTATAATAAAGAAGACACTTTAATTAAAAGATTTTTTTTACCCCTCTCTTCCCCACTTTTATAAACTTATACACTTTAATAACTCTAATAATTTAGTATCTAATAGGAAAAAACTTTATATTTCACGCTTCTAAAAATCTTCTTCTCACCTTTAGCATTAATATCTACTACACGGATAAGAATCTACAATAATGACGTTTGGCATAATTATATCTGGACGACCTATCCTAACGGACGCGCAAAAGATATCAGAAACCCAAGTTACATTTCAAATACCGTCAACACCACCATTCTCGCATATCGTTGTATTCCTGCTGCCGGGGGTCGCTTTACCTGATAGTATGGCAGCAGCGGTATACGCGCAACTACCTCATACCTCCGAGTTCTTGTTGCTTGGCGCTATTGCCAACGAGAAGCCTAGTGCGATCTTTAAAATTCACAGCAAAGCGGGAGTTCTGACCGAGGGAGGCTTAGGAGATGAAGACGTTATGACAGATGAGGGGAGTGCGATACCACCGAATAGTGCGATGCCGACGTTGACACTGGGCATATCGGTGGAGCCTGCTACTCAAGTGACCGCAAATTTGGCGCAAAAACAAGCGGAGGGGCAGCGAGGTTTAGGGACATCTGCTCCACCCACCGGCAACGAGATTGTGCTACGAAGCCAGAATGCCGCGAACACGAAAGTCTTGGCTCAGAGAATCATCAAGAACTGTTACGACTTTTTAACTAGCTGGGGCACCGGAGACCACGTGCCATTAAAGGCATTCCAGGCGTGGTGGACAAAATTTGAGAGCAAGCTTGAGCATGACCCGGGGTTTTTGGAACGGAGTGAAGATGTCTAAGTTTACGAGCAATGGATTTCGTCACGATGTCGTGATCCGACCCACTATTGCAATGACTATATCGTCCAGCACCTGTGCAATACCGTTCCTCAGAAACGATATCTCGAAAAACGTTCCTTCCAAAGGATCAGGATCTCAATCCACATGCGCTTTTACCCTAAAGTCGATCTTCACTCGCCTTACAAGTCGAGTAATACGCAGCGCTATAGCCGTTTGAACATCACTCTTTCCATTCTTAACTCACAGCCAAGCCGGACAGATTTGCGATAACAGCGTGGTTATTCACGGTTTCAAAGCATTGATTGCCCTTATTCACCCCTATGCCAATGTCAGAAAAGATATACGTTGTGAATAGAAATTCATTATTCATGAACTCAGTATGGCAAGAAGAATTCTGAGCAGGAGCACTGGTAGGAGCGTAGTGGCAAAGACGCATGGTATGATTTATGGTGGAAGGATAGAGCGAAGATATAGCAATCGTGTAGGTTGGCGTGCTGATCGGTCTGAAAAAGGAATTTCGATTGTTTTGGGAGTTTCTAAGAGCAGGAGATTTCGTTGTCTCAGGTTGTGACCTCAAGCTATTTGTAGAATGATGAGTCTAATGATGGTTTTAATGTCGTTAATAAATGACTGCTGTGCGTAAGAACCTCAAACTGGATGGGAAACCTATAGTTTAGGGGGGTGGGGAGAGGAATACAGACTTGATAGTATCAAAAATTCAACTGTTAACTACCAAGTGCTCGTTTTAATACGTTTCTTGCTCGTAATTATGCTATTATAAAGATCTTCAAATCCCAAATAAGAATCAGTGCCCCACTTCGCTGTCATTAATGACCACCAAAACCAGAAAGTGTACTCCTATCATGCGTCAAAAATATAATGTAATCGTCATCCCCAAGGATTAGATTACTTACGGTATCAATACAGGACCTATCACGCATGATGAAAAGAAACAATAGGCACTCAGATTCGACAGGCATTTACTGTGGTAATTGATATCAATTACTAAAGAGCGTAACACTTTGTGAAATGTGCCTTGCAGTAGCTTGAAGATCTTAATCATTCAGTTCTACGAGGGGTGACACGCCAAGAAATTATATATCAGGAGGACTAATAGCTTCTACCAATTAGAACCTCTCTAACCTACGTAGTATATCTAGTATAGTTATCTAATATATGAATAACGCCTGGTAGACTAGCTACCCGATATACGTTATGACCTCCCGGCGTGTCACCCCTCTGTAGCTACGAAATTTTGATGAAATGTAACTGGATCATCGCAAAGTATTGTTGCTCTAGATATCGACACAGGCTAAAAAAACACAAGGTAACGTCCTCGGCCACAACGGAGAAGTTATACGTCAACTGTTTATGCACGAAGTTTTGATAGAGGCATGTCAACGTAAGTATGAATACGCCTAAGCGCATATCGATAGTTCTCCATTCTACCCTCATCATTTAGGGTGCTGGGTACCCTAGCTCGAAGATCTTTTTGATATCTTTATACCCTAAACCCTTCGTAATAGCCAATTGCAGCAAAATTCTGGCCTTTTGGGGATTGAAGAAACCGCTCGCGATTTTATAGTCTTCTCCATCGCTTACAAATCCATCCGAACTTCTGTGACTAGCGACAATAGGTAAACCTGTAGCGTTGAACAATTCTTCAGCAGCTATATTAGCCTTCCCTGACAGACCTCCGGCGCCTACACCGGCATAGACAATTCCCTGGGCGCCGGCCGCATAGGACGCGTTGAATAGGGCCGGATCCATATCCTGATGGCTATATAGAATGTCGATCTTCGCGAGTGAGGTAGCATTTGCAAGATCGAAATAAGTGCGGCCAATTGGCACTGAAGCACTGAAGTAGAAGTAAGGAACTTGGTTTATGAAAAAGCCCAGCTGGCCCGCTTCGGTGGAATAGAAAGTGTCGAGAGAATTTGCGTTGTTCTTGGTTGTGTAGAATGCAGAGCCGATGCGACTATCGAGGTCTCACGTCAATACGATTGACGTTTGCTCATCAGATATATATATATATATTTGGCGAAATCGATGTCAATCGAGATGTACGAAATTTGGCAATGTAATCAAAAAAGAGATGGTATGTGGACTTACTCATTGAGAACGATCATAGTTCCTCTCCCCCTCGCTGCTTTACTCGCTGCCAATGTAACCTGCAAGAAAGGGGTGCAAAGTCAGTATGGTTAGAGACAACTCAACAGGCTATGGAAGACCTTCAACACTCATGCACCGCTGCAATACTTACTCCCTGCAAAAGATTCAATGGTCCATCTGCGCTCAAAGCTGTAGCAGGCCTCATAGCACCTACACAAACCACAGGCTTGTCGCTTTTCACGGTCAGATCCAAAAAGAATGCCGTCTCTTCCAACGTATCCGTGCCGTGTGTCACCACCACACCACTGACGTCCTCTTTCGCCAACTCTTCATTAATCATCTTTGCAAGTTTCAAAGATATGGTCGAATTGATGCTCCCACTGTCTACGTTGGAAATTTGATAGCCTGCGATGTTGGATATTTTAAGGATTTCAGGAACCGCGGAGACTAATTGCTGTACGCCAAGTCCAATGGAGTAACCGACAGTTTGCGTGTTAGTAGTACCTTGTGAGGCAATAGTACCTCCAGTTGCAAAGATGGTTACATTGGCTAGGGAAGCATTAATGGGCGCTTGAATATCCTGTCGGGCAAAAAGAGGGTGAGATTGAACCGATTCATATCCTATGTTGTGGGTAAAAAGTCAATTAAATTCAATCGAAAAGGGTTTCGTACATCATTCATCTCTCAATACGCCACGCCATGCGGTGACTTGATGATAGAAGATTCTGCACCTGGGACTCAACTGACGGACAATAGGACTTCCAAAGACGAGGGATGTAAAGGAGCACAGAATGTGAGCCGTGATGGTATTTACGAGCTTCATTGTTTCTGCAAGAAGGGAAACCTTATACTGGAAAACCACTGCAAGACGAGGCGATTGGATGATATTTGAGGTGAGTCTCTCTCGAACCTAAGGAAAACTGTAACTTTGGACGATGTGATAGAGAGAATATATGTATAGCATGCAATCAGGCAGAAATCAAGCCATGACGGAATCAAATCTAAAATGCTGTGTCAAACTTGGTTATCTTCCACAATAGCATTCGCTCGTAGTCTTCGGCGTTGGCCGCGGGAAACAATTTTGACCCCTATATCTACATCCCTGTTTGGAACGGCTGGATGCAGAGCAATATTAGGCGATGGTGAATGGTTAAGGCCTTGACTGTTGGGTAAGGAAAAGTACGGACGGGCCGATGAGGAGACATTCGTTATCAGTGGAGAAGCGATGCTCGAATAATCGTGGCCTGCCAAGACACTACCCGTACAACTTGATAAGACAAATAGCATTGCTGTATACTGCAGTAGGAAAAGATGCGCTTTACGGGACGGGAAAACGCAGCTTGATATCGGTAGCGGCTGTGCTGTTCGACCCACAACTGAATTATGTATACACAACAAGTTATCAAGTCAAAGTGCCCGAATAAACCTATACGTAATACGCTACCTGGCTGTCCATGCTCATCCTAAAAGTGCACTTAAAGGTCCTCCGAAGACACTGAAACGCGCAGAGCAAATATGAATAATACTGATGGTATGGACGACCACCCAAAAAGCCGCCAAGAACGCCATAGCTATGCAAATATGACATGCTCGAAGCCCCCAACCCATCACCCTCCAGATAGAACTGCGAATCGTCTGTATAAACGATCTGTAAAATGTCAAAAGGGAACTAGGAAATGTGAGGGGTACAGAGAGAGGAAGAGTGCGTGCGCCTGTGCCACGTGTAAACAACCCACACTCACTCCCTGACCTGCGCTCGTAGCCCCGCAACCTCCCTTTTCAATCTTGCGTTCTCCTTTCTTAACCTTGCACTTTCTTCCTCTGCCGCCTTCAGCCGTCGATTCACCTCCTCACCACCTTTGCCTTTCCTCACGCTCTTCTCCACTTTCTCGAGCTCGTCGTTAAATTTGGCATACAGTGCTTCATTTTCCGCATTCGATTCACGATAGAGTTTATCCAGGTTTTTGGCGCGTGATTCACTAACTTGCAAGGTTGAGGAGACGTCTTGACTGATAGCAAAAGTCCGACTGGACAGAGTATCAAGCGTAGACTTGAGTGTCTTCTCCAAGGCTGCAAAACGTGCTTCGTAGGACTTTGCGTTGAACGCAGCCTCTGACATTGAAGATGGAGCCGAAAGCTGTGTCGTCAGGCGAGGTCTAGTATGGAGCTCATGTCCGATCGCACTAAGTTCGGATTGAAGAGTTTTAGAAGCAGTCTCGATATCACGCTGCTGATTCTGCAATCGTTCTCTAAGTTTCTGGGGGCTCTGCATCCTAAGCTTCTTGTGTGGACTATTTAAATTGGTTGGTTTGGTTGGCGAGCGGGGTGTAGTCGGAATTTTGACAGTGTTCCCTGATGTGGGGCGCTCAGATAGTCCCGACATTGATTTGAGAGTTGGAATGGCTGTCACAGATTCGCTGCGCTTCTTTGTAGGACCAAAAGATTTGATCGTTACTTGATCATGGCTGTTTGCTGTCTTATGACGAACTGACCCCGAGGCACGGTCCAACAGGATTGCAGGTGAATTTTCCCGACGCATTGGCGACCCTAGACGAGCAGGGGTGGGAATCGAGGAGTGCTTTGTTGGGGAGGGAAGGGGGCGAGACGGCGTGCGCGGTGAAGGACTTGCTTGGTTTTCTTTGTTCACTGAGTTCTCATCTCTGCGAGGAGTCTGTGGAGACCATGTAGGCGCATCGTTAGCATCCTGCAAGGTCTTCAGATCACTCAAAGAGGAGCGCCGTTTCTTGCGGGGAGGTCCAGCAGCAGATACCTCGCCAATGGTGGACAATGCACCCAAGAATCCTCGACCTGATCCTTGCCCCGTCACCTGTCCAGGAATTTGATTCGACTCAAAAGCAAAAGCACCCAGAACAGTCGGGCGGTCACGAGAAGGAGGACGTTTAGGGGAGAGACGCATAGCGGCGTCCGTCGAGTTGGATCGTCCGAGTGAGACAGGCCCAGTTTTGGACATGCTTGGTGTCTGACTCTCTACTCCATGACTATTTTTGCTCAGCGAACGCCACAAGGAGCCAACTTTCGACTCGCTCTCAGATTTGCTGTTCTCTCGGGTAAGGGTACCGAAGCCGAAGCGCTTCCTCAAAGAGGTGTTCGAAGTGAGTGAGCCTGTTGTGTTGGACCGACTCTTCGAGTCCACCGAACCATAGTTGGGCGTATTGAAACCACTTTGTTCCATGGGGAAGAGCACATCGATGTCTTGAATGAACCTGTCGATCAAGGATATGAAATCTGTAGGATTGCCAGCTGGAACCAGCATTTCAGCAAACGCAGCTGTCAATATGCCGCGATCTCCATCATTGCCCATGCCATCCAGCAGCTCGGCTAGAAGTTTGATTATGGCTCGCAATGAGCGCTGATGTTGTGGGGCCATGGTTTCAAATGTTACCCGGAAAAAGTCTTCAAATTCACCAGGGTACATGCTATCCGATTTCATCTGTAATGATACTAGGGTCGCATGCGTCAAAACTGGTCCCATTTTCTCTTTCCAAGCAATGTTAAGAAACTTCTCATAGGCTGCAAATAGTACGTCGACCGGGGATTGGGCTGCAACATCCAGATTGGATGGATTCTCTAGGAGCGAGTTGTAGACTTCGTTGACAGCTAGCTCATCCGCAGCATTCCTTGCACGAATGGAGCGGCCAACAATGTTGCCCTTTCGAGCATGTAAAGCCAACACGAAAGTAATCATAGTGTCTTCCAGTTTGGCCAGCGGGTCCGTTTGAAGAACGTTGGCGTTGAAGCCAGCAGCCTTACTAGATGAAGTAGGACGCGAGAGCTCCCCATCCCGGCTATGAGCTCGTACTGGGGTCGCTTGAGAAGGAAGTCCTATTCTAGGAATTTCACCTAACGCGCTTGGTGGATTTCGCTGCAATCGTCGAGACCCCTCCTTACCAACGCTTGCGCTGAAAAAGCTGGATAGCATTTTGACCGGTGACTGCGGCCGACTCTTTTCATCACGATCCTCACCGTTGTCTTCGAGTTGAAGTTTGAGGGATTTCAGAATCTGATGGTTACGGGATAGATATGCTTCTGTCAATGCCGGGTTCTTGATGGTATTTCGGATTTGGAAAAAGTTGCCCAATCGTTTTGTCAAGACTGGAATGAACTCAGCACCGGTCAGTTTATCTCGTGATGCGTAGCCGTTCAGACCCTTGGCATCCAGAAGAAATAGCCCGTCCTCAAGTAAAGATATCGCGATAACCAGCTCGACGCCACGGTCCCCCACCTGTACCATCTGTGCAGGCGATTCTATGACAACCTGAACTTTGGCGGGTTCTTTCCGCCCTTTCATGGCTTGCTCTGTGGCATCCTCGGTGATTGCGGTGAAGAGGTTAAGGTCGCCGTTCGCATTCCGGACCTCCCACCTGTGGCTTTCGCGTTCACTTTCAACATAACGGCCTTCCACTCTAGCTTTGGTTACCTCTTCGACGAATTTGGACACTTTTCCTTCGTAAATTCCTTGCAAATGGAACATACGGATTCCGATATTATGTCCGTCACGACTTCTCGGTCGACCTGATGGTTGGCTGGGTGCTGGTGTTGGTGACAAGAGTTGTAACATGCTTCCATCCGTAGACTCGCTCAAAAAGACGTCACTGATGTTGATATGCTGATGAAAAAGTAGTTCGGGGGATCCGGAGAAAGTTTCCGCAGATTTAGGGTTATCTAACTCGGCGAGAAGAGTCCGCGCAGTCACAGTACAGGCGTGGGGTTTGTGCAACAAGACAATAGCATCGGCAAAAACAAGGAACATGCCATTAGCCGGAGAAGAAACGCTATAGTCTTTATGATACGGTGCTGGGAGCTCCACATAGTCAACGGCAGTAATGAGGCGTCCTTGTGGGGTAAATGCTGGTGGCCAGGAAATGACGGTCCTGCGCAGACGATCGAATGTTTTTGTCTGCTGCACCGAAGGACCTTCTCGAGAACAGATCTCGGATATGATGTCCCGGGCTTTGAGGAACGGCTTTAGGGCGGGGTGGCGTATTGGAAGCTGTTTTACAATGTTGTCAATATACAGATTGTACCTAGGAAGGCGCTGCACAGGTTCGATGAGCATAGACATCAACCGTTGTTCTCCTGTTTCATAGACACGCTTTGAGAAGCTAGAATTCGTATCCTTCGTAAAGTTTTTGAGGATGTGGGAAAAGCCAGCATGTGCTGCCATGTAATCTGTGTAGCAGTCACCGAATTGGGGAAACCATTCGAGAAGGGCCTTTGCCACAGCCGCCGCTCCGGTAACATCTGGTGGATCTTTTTGGCCACGCAGGGGTGCCACAAATATATCCTCGCATGTTTGCTCGATGTCTTGGATCGCATCATTTTCGGTTTCCTCTAAGATGGTTCGTATAGCGTCCAGGAAAGCCGTGTTGACTTGGAGGATTTTATCCAGACTGGGGGGGAAAAGACCCTTTAAAGCTTGCTCGCTCGGACTCTGGCTCGTCGAACTCTTGTGCTTTGCTTTTTGTCGGAACTCAACGGCCACATTATTGACCAGGTCATGAACCTTTGTGACATAATTCTCTTCAGTATCTAGCAGCTCACACATCTCTCGCCGCAGGGACTCCTTTTGCTGCCTTGCAAAAGACTGAGATCGATTGAGGGCGGTGGGTCTGGAAGGGGCGCGTCGCAGTCTAGAGGTTGGTAAGAAGGCCGAGTCCCCAAACAGCTTCACAAGGGGTGCGTAAGAACCATAGCGTTGGTTTAGTAAATCGTCCTCAGACTCATCGAATTGGGCAGATTCCCTGGAACTATCCAGCCGTTGTATAGATCCCTGGGGTAGAACTAGATCCAGATCCAACCATGACAATGTTTGTTCCCCTAGAGCATGGCGTACGTCGGTGACGACATCTACGATGTTCTCGACCCTCACCATGCGAGCAGCGACAATAGCAGCGTGAGACTCGGTGAAGAGCTTGGGCGCGGAAGGCAAGCGACCCAGAGTGGTATATCGGCTCTCCCAGATGGCTTTGACGTCGGTTGGAAGCTCTGCGAAGTACTTGAAGAGACTAAAAGCTAAACCGCGACATATTTCGTCACCCTGCTCCTCGCGCGGAAGGCAGGTGACGGCGGCGTAGAAGACGGCGGTGGGCGAGATTATGAGACGGGCGAAGTTCTGCAGGCCGGCGGGAGTGAAAACGTGGGCCTGGATGCGCGAGTGGGTAGCATGCGTGGATGTGGAGGTGGGACCATAGAAGATGAGGACGGGGCAATTGCACAGGAGTTCGTCGGTAGCGTAGAAGAGGGATAGGTCGCTGGCCGACAAGGCTGCGGGTTCCGGGTTGACGACGACCATGGTGGTATGGCCTTCAGGCCGAGGAGGTGAGGTAACGAGTGACGGGGCACGAGCAGTTCGAAGCGGCGAGGAAGAGGGGAGGGGCCCTCAGGCGGGAGAAAGAGAGGGAGGTGGGTGGGTGGGTATGTAGGTTAGGGAAGGAGACAGCCGGGTAGGGTAGTAAGTTACTGCGAGTAACCCCAGGAAAAGCGCGATCGATCAATCAATCACGGCAAGAGGGAAAAGACCATGCATGGCACTGCATTGCACATACGGCACGGCGCTGCTCTGTATTGTGCGGCAGAATCGAGCCAACCAAGGGTGGATTGGGATGTTGGGTATGGGGAGGTAGGTAGATGGCAAGCAACGTAACACGCGTTTGTTTGTTTATTGTGATGACTACTAGTAGGTTCTTGGGTACCTACCCACCTAGGCACATATGTAGCTAGCTTACGCGGGCGGGTAACTACCCATGTATGTACCTAGGTAAGTAGGTATACAAGGTATATATATTTCACTAGTACGACCATACACATCAAGCCCCTCAATAAGTTGCCAGGCATGTGAACGGCAAACCCGAGACGACGAGTGTAAATTATGCCATCGATTGTTGTTCCCTACCAACACACTTTTTTCATGTCAGCCCCATGGATTGCTTCGCGATTGTACCCCCATCATTGATGCGTGCTTTCCATGTTTCAGTTGGGCGCTACCTAAGCCAAAATTAGCCTAGCGTAGTCTAGCCTCCACGAGTTGGATGATTCAGCAAGCAAGCAAACAAACAACATCAACATTGATGGATTAACTATTTAGCACCTAGCTAAGCAATAAGCATCTCCCCTCGCTCGCTGACTCTGCATGGCTACACACCAGCAGCAGGGTGGTGTGCCCGTCTCCATTGCCCACCAATTCCAGCAATTCCGCCTGCTTGAGCTCCCACCCGAGATTGTCGACCTGATAGAGACCTCGCCCCTCCAACGGTAATTCCCACCATTGCCCATCTGACATCCTCCCTCATGTGGGATTAGTGCTAATGCGCCGTGTACTCAAGCCTCTCCATCAAGTCGTCGCTTCCCTCCCCACCCGATGTCTCCAACCCAACCCCCGCATATGCAGTATTCTGCACCCCCACCGCCTCTTTCCAGCTACGACAGGTCCACACCTCCAATTCTCTATATCTCCTACAGAATGATAGCAATCCCTCTTCCTCATCCCCAACCACGCGCGCCATTGCCGCGTGTACGACCACACTTGAACTGCATCCCCAACCTGAAGATGCCGTTTCCCATATGAATCGGCTGATGCCCGTGTATGACCTGGTTGACAACGAAGCGGACCTAGAGCAGAACCACATCTCTAAGACTTCCCTCTTCGCTGACATACCTTTATCAAATAAACAGTGCGAAGACGCCTGGGATCATTTGGTGGCATTTGAATTATCCGGGAGTTCATACCGGCCTTCTATGAAAGTCCTGGCCCAAACTTGGAAGTCCATCAATGCCGCTGCAGCGGCCGAAGGCATCAAACTCGACACCTTCTTTCTCACCCACGATCTTACCAACCTGGTTGCAGAGGAAGGATACCCTGCTCCTTTGGCAGCAGCACTGACTCACCATTTGTCTACAGCCGACTCTGGCTCGAGCGAAATGAATGAGTGGTCGTGTTTGGATCGGGAGAAGGTTCTTTCATTTGTCGCTATGCGGCTGTTGGAAGAGAATGAAGCAAACACCAACTATCTCACGGCCGATTTTCTCGGGGCATGGAAAGACAGTTTGCCAGAGATCTGGCGGCAAGATGCAGAGCTTAATGCTATACAAGGAAAATATGAGCTCCCCTCATCCACTACGATATGTATCAAGTCCAATGCTAGTGGTCTAGCGAATACAACACCAGTCCCAAGCCAGACACTAACGTCTCGAAAATGGCACGAAAAGTTTGCCAAAACACGAAAGAAATAGCAAATAGCATACAAAGTGCTTTCCGAAGATGCTTCCTTTCCATAATTCCTCTTCACATAGGCATCCTCCTCATCTCGTCCAAAGTCCAGCACCTCCTCATTTTATCTGCGCCCAACTGATGGACTTCGTCATCCAGGTGCTCCCAAAGTACTTTTCCGAAAGTGTCCATAACGTTCTTCATCTCGCTCATTCTAAATTCGGTTTCACCTCTTCTGCAATCTCTCAGATAGTCCTCTAGTTTATCGAGTCCTTCGTGGATACGCTTGTGTTGCGTCAACAAATCCAGTTCCTTCTTGAACGCTGGCATTTTCTTTGCAAGCACGGGAAAGATGTGCTCTTCCTCGATTGTATGGTGCATGGTCAAGCTTTGAATCAATCTATCAGCCGCCGACATGAACTGTCGGATGGACATCCCCGCGGGTCGCTTATTCGCCTCGCAAGCCGTATATAGCATATTCCCTGTTTGAGTGATTGTTAGTCAACGAGGTGTAACGCGGGTGATATATATATCTTGTAGATGATCAACGGCTTACAGGTCTGTCTAAAGTGATTATGGTAGCGATCCATGATGTCGGCCATTTGGTTGTATACTCGAAACTCGGCCGGTGTGAGTTCTGGCAAATCTGCCGTCTCCTTGGACTGTGCCATGGGTGTGCTGGATGGTGTCTGATCCGCCATGACTACCTTCGTTGTTGATGTGCGTTTCTCTGAAAGTCGAAAGGGCTTTACCAACCCAATACGTTTGGACACTAGCGTTCGAATCGATCTCATACGAAAGTGGCGCTCCCAAGGTGACCGCCCCTTTGTTACACACTTGAATCTTCTTTTCCTGGTGGGGACGTTTTGCCTTTCCCGCGTGTGTATTTTATTATTTTTCCATCGCGAGTTGAGGAATAGGCATTTATACTTTATATTTTTGAGAATATCTCACTAGGCAGTGGTGCATGCCAAAGAGATCCTATGGAGTTTGGTGGGGCGATAAAAATGCGCGGTAACGGAAATTCGCCGTTCCGAAAGACTTCCGGGTGATTGACATTACTAAACACCCACTAGTCGGGTTGCTGTCTAGCGGTAGAGACTGCAAGGAGTCAACTTCATTGAAAATGTTCCCCCAGCCGAAAGATGAATGATCCTAACTTCCTTTACCCATCATCTAGTCGAGTACCGGACAAAGCTCTCGCACGATGCGAAAAGATGTAGGCGTGGGCAGGGTGGCGGGAAAGGTGGCAAAGACGTGCAGGCTCCATGTACTGATACCTAGCTACATTCGATTAACATACGTTGAAAATTGCCTTGATCAATCTCTTTTTCGAGTAGGCTTGTCCGTTAGGTCCAGTTTACATGACCTGGCGTTACATATGTGTGTAAGCTCTGTTGGGGTGTAGTACTTTCATTCAGCACTCTGAAACCATCAACAGCAATCGAGAGTTTTCCTATTCTCCCAAACGATTGGCTATCAACAACAATATATATGTTTGTCTAGTGTGGGAGAGGCACGGTGGTGCTTGGATAGATAATATCAATACTAGCGATTATATGCGATCTAATTTTCCTTCTATAACTGAGGTATCTGGTGTGCTATATACATTACTAAAGAGGGATATAGGCAAAAAAATAGAAAAAATTACTCTACTGTCCATATCAACCGAGTTTCATCCTACGTTGACCGTGAGGAATTTTCCCATTCTTTCTTCGTTCTTCCATCATCGCCGTTCTCCCCGTTCACTGGGTCTTGGCCCTCTTGCGCAAGAACAGTGACACTATCAGACGGTGTCTCCTGCTTTGCACCCACATCCCCCTCCTTTGCCCCCGTAGTACTGGTGCCGAGGGTCTCATAACTTCCAGGACCCTTTGCACCGTTGGGAACCCAGAACCTCAGATCCACGCGCATTACCGCATACATGTAAACCACCAGGATCTCCACTACGAAATTGAAAGTATAAAAGCATGCTTTGTGAAAATACGTAGGAAGCGGCTGCGTCTGCGGAACAGGAGTCTTCCACGAGGTCCCCGCACGGAATGCGGCACCTAGACACAAGAGCGAGGTGCCGATGAATAGAACAGCGCATTTAGTGCGATGGCTGCCATGTCCAAACTTCTCGATCTTTTGCTGCTTTCTGGGCAGAGAAAAGGACAGAATAAGGATAGGTATAGGCAAAAATGATATTATGGCGAAGCATGTGGAGCCGTAGAGCTGGAGGCCGCGATCAATAGATTTTGTACGGGGGCGTAGCGTGTAAAAAGATTGCACTGTTGCAGTGATGACGATGATAAGGGTGAGCACGATGAGAACGTAGAGGGATCTGAAGGCTGAGCTCAAGCCCAGGTGCCAACCGAGCTGTGGATGAGTGGAGCGCAGGATACGTTGCGACCAGAGAAGGTTGACGATCCACAGGAGAATCACGCCGGCGGCGACGCTTCAAGCATAAGTGAAGAGTTAGTTGACTTCCATTAACAATACTTTCGAGACAGGTCCTCGAGGTCTTGAAACCGCCACGTCAAATGGAATGGGATGGAGTGTTCCACCAGGGTGTACGTACAATATTTGAGCCGCAATGGCTAAACGTATGTTGTGTGGGAGGCATACACTGGCAATGCGGAGGACACACGTTGTCGTGCGGGCCATGCAGAAACCTGATTCGTTCCAGATTAGTTCATACAATGAGATGGAATGGTCACGACGGAGAGGGGTTGCCCGTAGCTGTGAACTGACCGAAGATGACGCCATTGAAAAGGAATTTATGACCGCGTTTTCGGTTGAGCTGAAGTATGGTCATATGCGTAACAGCTCCAACGATAAAAAGTAGTAGGAAGACGGCTGTGATGGGGATATCCACAGCTTTCGAAGGACGCCCTCCTAGAGCCCACGTTGTTGGCTGATATGGCCCGCCCATCTGGAGTGTGTCAAAATACGTACGCCAATAGAGAACGTCATGAACCTAACTGACCCTGATCTTGAGGAATTATTGTTGTGGTGGCTTTTGCCGGGCGGTTACCAACGCACAGGAGATGATTTATGCTTGGAGCACAACCAAGCTAGAGCTTCCTAGGGGATAGGTATGCAGGGCAAGCTAATTCAGTGGGGCGTAAAGAGATGAAAAAGTTTGAGGGACCATATTGTAATGTGAGATAAAAGTAGGGATACATCTAACCGCTTATCAAGATATTTCACCCTTTATACATGCACTCCCCTCCCTGTGGCTGTAGGAAAAAACAAGCAACATGGCTGCCAAATCCTGGTCATCCTACCTGACGGACGGAGATGTCGGTCTCGGTTATAACGGTTCTAGCCAGCGTCGGTCAACACATTGTGCCGAATGCCCATCACCCTGAGGATGACGATACTTGGCTCATGAACTTTTGTGATTTGATGACAACTTCTCTCACAAGTTTGGCTTTTGTTCAGATGCGCCGCGCTATAAAGCGTGGCTCCGAGGAGTCGATGATAGACAGACCTGCTTGTAGCCAAAACATGTGTTGTTCGACAGCAAAGTGATCTGGATAGAACGCTAGATTCATCCGTGTACATCGAATCCGCGTCTGATGAGTGGGCTATGGTGGTTTAACCGAGTATGGCAGTATATTAGCCCTATGCAGTTAAAGCAAAGTTGAAACCTAGACAGATATAGCTAGCGTGTATTTGTTCTACGCCGTACATCGTACATACTTGTACGAAATCATGCGTCATATACGACCCGGAAACACGATCTAAAGGATGCAGATCGGAGCTAGCGCGAAAATGTAGGAAATGAACGAAAGCCCAATAACCTTTTCATGGCGGTTTGGAGATCGACGCTATGCTGCGCATGCCTGCTGATAGGTATTTAGGGGGGAGGGGAGGGCACGAGGAGATAATCGGACCCTCGGAGGATAACGATTGTCCGCTCAATTAAAGACACAGTTCGTAAAGAGTCGTCAAATCCTATCATAGGGTAGATTCTGAATGTGAGTTGTCGTGATAACCCAAAGCTTTCACCTTCAGTGCTAGAGGTTCGCAAGATAGAGATTGATGCCTAGGATGCTGGGAGAGGTTTATTTGCCGACCTAAACAGCTCAAAGTTCAAACATGTTAAGGAGACCGAATGTGCAAATGTAGCAATGGAGGCCTATCTAAGACTACATCGCGCGGCGAGGGTGTTGATTGTGAGTCCAAGTAGAAAAACACGGTTGAAATAAAAATGATCGGCGTTCGCAAACTTCGGTAACTCCAAACTACAACATCAATATGTAGAGCTGGTAACCCCCATTGGCTTTTCATCGACCTAGCACCCCATAGGTCTTGTACCGTTATAAGTCTAGGTCTTTGGCCCTACTGCCTCTTATAGAAGATGGGTTTCACGCCGAGAGGAGCTCCCTCAGACATTGATGGCTTTCTTGTCACACACAGCCGCGCCCCGATGTTGTACCGAACCTAGACTAGCTAAACCATCGTTCGCAACGCCGTTTCGCGTCGAGCACGATGCGCGAAGCCATCTTCCGATTCACCCATTCCAGCGAGGTCAGCAAACGTGCAAAATGCCTCGATCGAACTATGCGAGTGTCCCTCAGGTCGGCGATGGGGATACATTTGATGATCTGACCAAAAAACTGAGCTTGTGAGCTTCTCCTGTCTGGCCTGGACTCTTTGGACGCTCTCATAATTCGTGATATTAGCTATTTCTCCGAGATCGTTACACTGCCACAAACAGAAGAGCATTCCACTTCTCCCTTCGGTCAAATATTGAACCCTTTGGTTAATTCATTGTCCGAAAACTGTCATCACCCAGCCATCGTCTGCGCACTGCTGTCCGTGTTCCTCCTTCCTCCTACCGTCTAAGCTTGTCCATCTCCGACTGACCTCTAACAGGGCTCTTAAAGTGCATTTCACAGCACTAGAGGAAGGAAGTGAAGAACTCGGTGTGAACGAAGCTCGTGCCTATGCTTGCGAAATTGTTGCCTGGCAATTCGTGGGGAATCTCACACCAAGAGACGCGATTGATTACCTGCTGTTCGAGCTTCCACCAACTTTTCCTCTGGACCTGAGTGAAACGAATGCAGACCCACAGCGCAGCCCAGCCCATGAACATGACATTTTCCAATTGACTGAAGAGGCTCGTCTGTTGCGAGAGCGTCAGACTTCATACTATAGCACTGACAGTGTGCAGGCCGAGTCCGTTGCGTCTCCAGCACGTTCCGATGAATTCACGGCGCAGTTCGAGAAACTGAATGCCCTGGAGATTGCTGCTATTTCAAACAGCAAGAAATTCTTAAGTCAACGACCCGTGCAAAACATCATTAATGGGTTATGGAGGGGCGACATTGTATTTTGGAACGCCCTGGGCTCAAATTCGGTCAGACGTCCTCAACTCTACAATCACCGGCATGCCGATCCCTTTTGTAGACTTCGTGTGCCTCGGTATCTGAAGGTTTTCGAAACGATATATTTCATGATATTCCTGGGGCTGTATTATGCAGTGCTCATACGACGCAGCTTGAACCATGTTCCAGTGGCAGAAGCACTTTTATACGTCTGGATCGCAGGATTTGCCTATGATGAATTTGGCGAATGGTTTGATGCCGGCCAAACAAGCTTTTATGCAACCGATTTCTGGTGGATGTGGGATATTGTACGGTAAAATTTAGCAAACATTGTAACGAGACTAATCTTTGACAGAGTATTGTCGTAGCCGGCATCGCTTTTGCTGCGCTTAGTTAGTTTGTCGACGCTGTTCACCGGGTACCTAATACTGACATTCAAGGGATCATCGGGCTGACCACTGCCTCAACCAGCACCATTGATCTATCTTACGATGTGCTCGGCTTGGAGGCTCTCTTCCTGGTACCTCGAATTTTCTCTTTGCTGAGTCTGAACCCATATTTCGGGACTCTGGTAAGCGCCATGACAGAAGAACTGGATCTCCCTATGGCACAGATGGCCCTTGGACCACGCGGCGTCGTTGGGCTGCGGCACACGCAGTTTCGACATAATGATCATGACTTGGGGCCAATCCATGGAACATGGCTAACCGTACTTTTAGATTCCGTGCCTGAAAGAGATGACAAAGGATTTTTGCAAATTCCTGTCGCTTGTGGTTATTCTGTACTTGGGTATGGTTTTAGCAATACATTGTTGCTCAGTTGCTCACTGATGGGCATGTACTAGGCTTCTTGACCACATTCGTACTCCTAGCTAGAGGAACTTACACGCCTCGCGAGATGTCATGGATATTGATCAAAGTTTTTTTCGGGGTACGTTGTGGCTGTGTTTATTGGCAAAGCAAATGGAAAGCATATTGACGGTGTTGCAGTCTTCTTACCTGGGCTTTGTGAGTATTCATGGCGATGACCAAGCCCCATATTAACCGGGTAACTGACACGGCTCACCAACGTGGTGGCTGTAGGATGTCGCCAAAGAAATGTATGTGCTGCGAACATATGGTGTACTCGAGAGGCGCGTAATCTTACCGTGTTCTCAGATCGCCGTTTTTCGGTCCGCCTGTCATGGTAACTGGGGTTTCTTGAGAAGCCTGGAGCGTCTGCTAATATATTGCAGTTGATTTTTGTGGCCTTGACCAATATTCTATTGATCACTTCCCTGATTTCCTTACTATCAAACAGTCTAAGCAAGGTAGGTACCTGTACAGGCGAGGCACATTCACTCTTCTTCTTCTGCGGCGGCACTTGATAAATGATTGGCTGTGGAGTCTTGCTACGGATGCCGTTCAGATACAGCCTCCGAAAGCCAGGGTCCCGCAGCACCGCCCCAAGTCATCTTTCTTGGTCACTTGGTTTTGTGTTGCTTGCAGGTTCAAAGCCGAATTCGGTCTTGGGGTGTTTGACGCGCCTATACAGAAATAAGACATGGGGCTGATGGCTGCTCTCAGGTACTCAATCACGCCCGCGAGGAGTATCTATTCATGTAAGTAATGACTCGGGCAACGAGGTGTATACGTCCAGAAGAGTGTGCTGACGACCGGGGGTGGGTGGGTTGATGCAGCTATTCAGTCTACGTCCTGGAAGCGTCTTCCTCAAGCCGTCTGACCTATTTCTTGCCCCCGTTGGTGCGTTTTCCCTGTTCCCTTTTCCCTTTCCCACCTCTTCGGCTTCTGCGCTCTCTCGGTGCTGCGGTGCGGTGCAGTGCGTGCAGGTTAGACTAGACCATATGCGACTCGTGAAACAGTATTTGAAAGTTAAGCGCCAGCATGGCCCCATGGCCCCATGGGCCGGTGTCCCATCCCGGCCAAGCGTCTCCCCGATTGGGACGCCGGTGGCCTGCGGCAACTCCATCACAACCATCAATGCTTCAGCACACACACAGAGAGAGAGAGAGAGAGCGAGAGGAGGAGAGATGGGGGACATCACTTGCGTGCCGCTTTGCCAATCATACCCCTCTCTCCACACCTACACGAGGCTGATAGGGCCCTCTTAGAACTTGATACCTTTGCTTCTGCGTCCGCTTCGGCTGGTGCTCGCAACAGAGCGGCTGCGCGTCATTCGCATTGCGCTGCTCAAGGCAACCCATCTGCCTTTTGTGACGGCCATATGGATTTATGAAAAGACGATGCTTTCACCCAGACTACAATCCACACTTTCCATGAGCGGCCCTGATACCCACTCTGCGACCAAAAGGCTTTTCCGGCCTTCTCTCCACCTGGCATCATCATTCACGGCACGGGCTGCTGTCGACGATTTGGATGGTCGTGGGCATGCCTCGGGCAGCATGCACTCAACAGCAAGTCGGCCTCAGACTCGTCATGCTGGCAGTGGCCCGGCAGAGGGGGACCCCCAGCTCAAATCGTTGGTTGTCAAGCTCACAGCGCAAGTGGAGGAGCTCACTACCGTGGTGTCGCAACTGCGAGAACAGCGCGAGGCAGGCATGGCCGCTTGAGGGCCGGCGCTTGCAGCCTTCCGCGCACCCAGGGTGGGTTGAGAGGGTTAAGCGCAGGCCGGCAGAAGTGCACTGTATGTATGAAGCTTGTCGGTGGGGACGGGGATAGCGAGGGGAGCTGCAAAGAGGAGGGGGGGTGGAAGGGCATGTTGGTGTCTTGGAAATTGGAGCCATGGCAAATGAATGGGAATGGACAAGGGACCATTTGGCTCGTCTCGTCTCGTCTTGTTTGAGCCGGCCGCGTTAATGTCGGCTTACAAGTATGTACAGGTATGTAGAATTACATTACAGGTATCATCATCGGTCGGCCCGCGCTGGTGATCCCGAGAGCTCGGATGGGTTCACACGCCGCGGCACTAGACCTGGCCTAGTACCTAGCTAGCTAGCTACTTATTGGGATGGATGCGTTGTTTTAGTCTAGCCGGGGCGGGTCAGAATCACCAGTAGTCCTGTCAGAATGTTCTGTATTCTGCATGTTTTGCGGTTCACTCCAGGGCCAAACCCCCCCCTCCCCTGCTTTCAGCTTATGGCCTCAGCTTCACCCCAAGGACGGCATAGGCGCGGTCAGTCATGTCGTCTGGAGTTATAGCAGCACTCTAACGGCGAGGACCCTGCCCAAGTCTGCCTAGGCATAGCCTGAAGATCCCGACTCAATGGTACATGTTGCTGCGGGTTCTCCAGGTTAATCCACTACCTACTGGGTATACTGTGCTAACTGCTCACCTCTGTTCTTTTGGGCCCTCGAACCGGCCTGCATACTATGGATATATTTCGCCCTTGTACGCCCTGCACATTCCCTCACTCCCCTTCCTGCCAGCCATCATCCATCCATATTGATCCATCAATACTGACTTGTGCCTCTCCAACGTCATCTCTGCACCCAATCTCTAGCTAGCTACCTAGCTACACATTCTCCTCTGTTTCTTTCCCTCCATTGTCACCTTGTTTCACCATGTATTCCCGCGGACAGCCCACGCCGCCTTTCAATTCGCCCTATCAGCAAGCCATCAAATCCAATACCCTCTTACACACGCCTGCCTATCCTTCACCTGCCAGGAGTGATTCTGAGGCTTCAAGATATCACCCCGAGGGTCTTGGCCTCTACG
Organism: Periconia sp. R9002; assembly: GCA_023627715.1. Classification (NCBI taxonomy): domain Eukaryota; kingdom Fungi; phylum Ascomycota; class Dothideomycetes; order Pleosporales; family Periconiaceae; genus Periconia; species Periconia sp. R9002. Next base: position 21,128 of record JAMAHW010000121.1, read on the forward strand.
ACTTTCCCCATGCCTTCTCGAGCGCTTCCGTCTCCCAGCACAGCGCCATCATGTTCCCGCCATCACCCCACCCCACCGAGACTTGGACGACCAACATGCCGAATGGTGCCTCTCCCATGATCCAAGAACCCATTGTTGACCCGTGGACCTCGGGAGCGTACGACCATCCCGTCATCAACTCGCCCGAGCCCTGGCCGCACTATGAGCATTCGCACAAATCCTCACTATCTTCCCCTAGAGAAGCATCCATTGCTTCTGTCGACGGCTCGGAACACGGTATGGTGCGCGTGAAGCTTGAGAGGGGGTCTGGATGGGCTTCTGATGACGACGGGCCTCCGCTCGGTACCGTTGCCCCTGGCAAGTTGCTCAATGGAAACGTTTACTCCCGCGATTACTCACACTCATCGCCTCTGATGATGCCCAAATACGAACACACGCCTGAACGCGATGGCATCGACCCGGGGTCTTTGGCACGACAAGGACGTCCCACAATCTACGACGAAACGCCGCGGACACGGAAACGAAATCCCAAGTCGACTTCCGAGGAGGCCAAGAAATATACGTGCGAGCTGTGTGGGAAAGGCTTCATTCGAAGATACAACAAGAACACCCATGTCAAACGCCACCAGCCGGACCGACAGAAATTGCACAATTGCCAACATCCGGACTGTACCATGAAGTTTGATCGGAAGACGGATCTCGATCGGCACATCAAAAGCGTGCACGACAAGATCCGGGATCTCGTGTGTGCAAAATGCGGAGATGCCTTCTCCCGCAAAGACACTCTTCGAAGGTGAGCTCTTTCCATCCGAAGCATCCTGATGCAAGCACTAACTGGCTACAGGCACCAGGAGGATGGTTGTGAGAAGAAGAACCAGTTGAGCGCGAGCCAAGTGCAGCAGGCCCGTTCTATGCGAGCCGCCTCACATGCACAACAGGCATATTATCATTCGCCTCGGCCGGATCTGTATCCCGTACCCTCGTCGGGTACGCCAGGTTATCATCACGCAGAGGCAGCAGGCTACGATGCACGATCGCCTGCCTTCCTTCGCAACAGTACATTTGGAGGACACGCTGGGTACTAGGGCACAGGGGTGACTAGGCATGCGCGGTAGAGCATGTCGTGGGTGGAAGCGTATATTTTTTTGTTTCCTGTTTTGTTTGGGTGGAAGCCATTGTGTCATGACGGCTACTTATTTTACAGAGCATTGGGAACCAGCGAGGCGTTGGAGGAAGCGTGACGGAGTTTTGGGACCATGTACATAATTTCTAGTAGAGGCAACATAGATGGACTTGAAGTTTTTTTTTTTTCACAACCCAAGATAAGATGCAATCTTGCCAGTCCTTGTTTGCAGGTAGCAAAGTGGAAGGGGAGGGGCGCCGACGGGCACCTGTAAGGCCGAAGCTGACGGCAGGGTTAACTAACGGGACTGGCGCAACGGTGAACGGGGATGAGCTGCAGGCGGTGGAGCTCGAGCTCGAGGTCAAGCTCCAGTGCGCAGGCGGCGGCGGCGACGGCCGGGGCCATGATGCAGTGAGGCCCCGGTGGGAACCAACTTGGTACGACGGCGATGAGGATCAACGGCATATCGGCGACATGATCATGGTGGTGTCACTGGTGTGGTGCAACCGCGCGGACATGTGGGCTGGGAGCTGACCACCCGAACAATAATTGTACAGCGATGAAGCATGGGATGGATTTGAGGGGGTGTGATCATGACTGCATACTCGAGAACGGGACGGGTGGGGCATGGACTTGTAAGCGCGTACTCCAATGTGATGTGTTTCCTGAATGGCCCGTCCGTATCTACTAAGGACGGGACTACTTGGTAGACCTAGTCACTTATAGATTATAATTCAAACAGTCGCTCGGGTAGCTAAGTAGGTATGTGGTTCTACGTTACAGAACATGCTGGTCGGCGTCTAGTTACTATGTAGGTATGTACACATTACCCTCCCTATGATGGAGGCGGTGCAGACTCTACGTAGAGCAGAGCAGGGCTGGGCAGGGCATAACAGAGCAGAACAAGGCTGTGCTGTGCTGTGCTGTGCTGTGCTGTGCTGTGCTGTTGCTTATATCGACTGACTGTTTTTGAAAGATGAATGACTATTCTCGCAGCCAGGCGCGCAGGCGTAGTCGACAGAGTCTGTCCGTCCGTCTGTCAGTCTGTCAGTCTGCTTTTGCATCGCTAAAAAAAAACACGGCACGTACTGTCCAGGTATGTCCATGTGCATTGCATTTAAGCGCCGGACCCTGTCCTTCCCCTCTTTGCCTCGCCTTGTCTCGCCTTGCCTTGTCAGATGTCTTTGCCTTATCGGCGTTGCGTCGCCCTGGTGACGATCGGCAGCGACGTTGAAAGGCACGGCACGGGACGCTATTCCCCATGGGCCACGGCCACGGACAGCGCGGCTGCACCTGGCTTGATACCTATGTACCTATTGCATATCTTAAGACTTGTGTACATGCATACCTACATATGTACTGCTAGCGAGCTTGCTGCCTAGTAATAGCTACATGTGTTATGTAGGTAATCTATGTAGCTATCTATGCAAGCTTCCGCTTCTGCTTCCACGCCCATGTATCTCTATCATCATCCTGCCCCCTCGACCGACCCAGCGACGCGGACTCATTCATTCATTCATCCATTCATTCATTCACCGCGGCAGCACGGCACATGACTAGGAGCCCATGCATCATGTGGCCCTCCCTCGTCTCCTCTCCCATCCTATCCTGTCCTCCTCTTCACCCCACCTTCACGCGCCAACTGATTCTGACATGAGAGGTACCTCTTGGACATGTAGGGCGTGAATAGCCGGTTTCATTAAGCCCACCAATACTAGGTACGTGTACACAGCCTTCCGTGTGCCGTGTGGGGAGGGATAGGGATGGGTAGGGCAGCTATAGGGGGCCAGTTGGGCACCGTGCACTATTTGCATTTCCCATTCCATCAAGCGATGTTTTCAGCTGGCGCACCCCCCCGCTTTCCCATGGCTTTTTGGCCCCAACAAACCTGCTGTCTCTCACTACTGTACACTACAACCTACCTATAGTATACTCATACACACACGTAGTACAGTCAGCACTGCCAATCCTAAGCCCGATTGTGGCACAGGCGTACCGTGCCCACCTGAAACCACGTGTAGGCCCAAACCGCCCGTGCGTTTCGCTCACTCTTGTCTGCCTACCTTACAGTACCTACCTACTTTTCGTCTTCCGATGAACCATCCGGACTCCGGGGAAGGCCTCTGTGTCTAGGTACTTACTTACTGTATCAATACTGTCACTACACCTTGTGTAGGTAGGTATACGTTGGTCATGGAGCCTAAAACTGCCTCGGAGCCGTCGGTCAAACGTCATGTCCGTTTTGTACCCCCTCTCAAGGACTCTTCTGCGACGATTCGCGGTGCAGGTGTTTGTGTTGGTAAGCCTACGCCTCGTCAACTCGGAGCATTCTCATTCCGCGCCCCCAAAGTCGGTGGTGTTTGTTCCCAACCCCCCAGACAGCACTCCAATTGCACCACCACCACGCACAAAGCTCAGTCTCATCCATGACCTGCGAAATCTAATGCTCTCCGTGGACACAAAATAGCACTCGGCGTAAGAGAAACATGGCTGGGTCATTGCCGTTTGGTTTACCCCCATTGGACTGCTTAGCAACATGTTGTTCGAAACTTCAGAATAAAATGACGATCCTCCAACTCCGACCCGCTCGATTAACACCCGCTCGATTAACACCCGCACCCGCTCGATTAACAAGCGCAGACGCGGACCGCGCCTAAAGGGTTCCACACCTGCGGGTCAAAAGCCCCATTTGTCTGGGGTCGTATCATCTAACTAACTGCATCTCGACATCACCTCTGCCCTCCTTACCCGCCTTTTTAGCCTGCTTGCTTACTCCACATCCGCTTCTCAACATGCAATTGGGTGTGTTTTCGCTTGCCCTGATCAAAACATCAACTATTTGTCTGCTATTCTGTGAATCAAGCTTGAGGAAGATGGCACCATGTGATTGGGTCACCATCTTAAACAGCTTCAGGCGGGATAAGCGATAAACCCTGTTCTTTTCGACAGGCATATCCTCGCCCCAAGTCAAGAATCTTGCGAATACATAGGAACCATTCGCGATTGAATATTTTGCAAAGGAGAGGGGTGCCGACGACAAAGCATGGCCACGCGCGTGAGGGCTGACTGCCGCGGAGTCAATGCCTGCTGGTCAGCCTGCCTGCCAACATTTCATTGACTTTGCTTCTATGCCGTCACACGTCACACCGGATAATCTTATAGCTGAAATACATTAGTAGGTTGGCTCGAATAGGCGGATGACCTAAGATGGGCTTGAACGCAACATAGCTCCTACACAAACAAGTAGTTAGTTGACCAACGTAACTCGACAGGTCATTTGCTGATTACCGCCACGGTAGGTATGCACATCTAACTGTTTACCCCGCTCGTCTTACGAGAGCATGAGATAGAAACCTTCATGTAGCCAATCATCTGATCCCAGAGCTTCCCGACTCCAGCCTTCTATCGGGTCGATTCTTAACCGTCTTACATGATTTGAAATGAATGCAGCCCTATGGTGGCTGTTGCCCCTCTCGCTCCTTTGGGTAAACGCTTCGCTTACGCCAAGCCCCTCGCTTACATCAGTCTACCTATGTAACAAACAAGCCTCGCAACACTTGAACCAACCAGACACGCCCCAGCTTCATCTATCCTTGACGTTATTGGTACGTACCGAGACACCACTGCACGTCACCTAAATATCACCTCTAGACTCGACATTGCTTTCGACCACAACTTTGCCCCCGTAAGGCTGAAGTGAATCAAGGATGGGCGGGAATTGCGGAGACAAATCGGGTTTAGGCTGCATGTCATGATTCGTAAATACATCAATGATACTATTGGATTAATTTTCTGTGCCTCTGGCGGGAGGAGGCTGGAGTTCCAAATTGGTCGTTATTGATTAAGGCGCACACGTAACAACACCTGAGAACACTCACATTTGCATGTCAACTAATTATACATTTATTGCTATAGAATGCTTTCATCCAATCGTAACAGTCGTCGGCCATTTGCTCGTGCTTTTTAAGTGGCGTCTTCACCCTCTATATTATACCGTGGTAATGTTTTTATATGAAATCGCCGTCACCAAAGCCTCCAAATGGGTTTGGCGGTCTACCTCCAGGTCCCATTCCACCAAACCCACCGCCACCGCCGGGGAAACGCGATCCACGATTATCACGTGGTCCTCCACCGGGTCCAAGTGGATCAAATCGCGCACCTGGGGGGGCCATTGGGTCGTAACCTCCTTGCTCACCTTGCCCTCTAAATAGAGGATCGTCAAAAGTGGGATGCATTCCTCCCATCCCACCAGGGCGCGGTAATTGTCCGCCCAGGTGAGGACGCAGAGGGTCGTGAGGGCCGAGACCGGGAGGATTGAGGTCGTCGTGACCGAGACCAGCTGGAAACCGGCCGTCCCGTAAACCTCCTCGTGGGGGTCTGTTGATCTCATACTCATCTTCAAACCCGGGTATGGGCTCGGGAAGCGGGCGTCCTGGCTGCCGTGGGACTGCCAGTGGGTCATTGAAGGGGTAAGGACGGGCGGGCTCAGGATCGCCCTCTGTCGGACGACGTGGCTCACCAGAACTACCTCGTTGCGGTGATTCTCGGACACTGTCACCTTCCCGTGTATGCGTGTTCGTAGCTTCGTAACCGTCCTTGCCAATGCCCGGCGCCAACTTTTGTATTATAGACAACTTCAGGAGGGAGCCGAAATCGGCGATTCGGCCCGCTGATATAAATACATCTCGTAGTTTCCTTGGGAGATCGTCAATGGACTCGTTCTGTGATGCTGATACTGGTAAGGAGTTTTCGGATATGTAGTCTTTGACGGTGACATCGAAAGTTGCTGTTTTGTCGTCGCCAACAGCAAGACTAAACACAACTGCCTTGCCTCCCAACCTGTTTACTTTTACAAGATACTCCATGGAAGATTGACTGTGTGCGTATCGGAAAGCGTACGAGTTGGAGGCATTCCAGGATGTAGGCAAGGGTTGTGGGTTGTGCGCGTCTGCTGTCGCTTCTACATCACATTAACACTTCCAGTCGCTGATTGAGATAGAGGAATTGATTTACCTATGCGATCGTCCTCGCCGAGGCCTATTAGTCTGAATCCAACTGCTATCATTCCGGCATGTGCTACCAGTGCCACTGCTTCGTAAGCATTCTTGAGTTGGTGATGTGGGGATTTAGGCAGACTAGCCGCCATAAAGGTGCAGAGTGAATCTGCACTAAGCGGACTGCCCGAACTCTGGGGTTGAACCATTCCTTCAATGTGTGAGGCGCAGAAGAAGTATGAGATTGTGGTATTGTAGAAGATCTTGGAAGGGCGGGGGTTGCGGAAGAGGTGATGGAAGGCAGAGGTGGGGGTTAGGGGGTGGGAGGCACACAAAGTTACTCAATAGGAAGTAACGTGATAGAAGTGAAGTGATGCCTACCTAGTACCTAAGTAGGTATGTAGGTAGGACGTAAAGCGACAGGCAGCAGCCATGTAATACGTCAACATGAGCAGTAGCCACTCAGCGAACAGAAGGTGGGGCTGTGCATTTGAACCTTCCAAGGTTGGGACGGTGCTGCGGGGTATCATGTGATCAAGCTCTCACCCTTCAACATGGAAATATTCAATCAATCACTACAAATCGGCCTTCAACAATGTCGTAGTCAATCTTAAAAAATATGAATGCTACTTAAATAAACCAGATTGGATATACCTTGGCAGACCAGCCCGAAACAGACGAATGCCACCGCTGATGACTGAAACCTAAAATGTCCCCACTCACTGACGCCATAACGCAATGCAGGAAGAAGAAGGGGAGCATAGAGTTCAGAAAAAAAGGAACAACAAATTCATGGTACATGACCACAAGGCTATGCACTACTCAAGAAGATCCTGAGATGTATTCGTTGCCAGTTCATTTGGCTCCAATAATCTAGTAGAATCAGTCATCATTGGCGTTATTAACAACTAGGGTCGAACTCACGAATACTGCTTGAACAATGTGCCCTCTCCCCCTTTCTCAAGGTCGATGTTGAATACATAATAATTGCCTTCGCTAGTGACAATCATGACTTGAGGCCCGTTGTTGCTCAAAGCCACGACTGTCTTCACCGGACCGGTGGATGAACTGTTAGGTAATCGTGGGATCTTGACCCAAGCAAAATCCCTCGCAGGTTCCCAGATTTCCGATACAGCATTTGGGAGATAGCCTCCAACGGTTGCTGCGAATGATTTGCCAACGTTCTGAGACGTCCGACGAATCATACTCGCAAACGTGGGGTTGACCTGCCTGCGTTCCGGTATCGAACTCTCCGTCATGCTGTCCTCGTACTCGTCGGCGATTTCTTCACTCGCTCGGCTGCTACTTCGACCCCGAGACGAAGGTGGTCCGCCGGAAAGCGACGAGACGCTATTGCTTCGCCCAGCGTTGGGAGCGCCCAGCTTGAACACGTGCACCGTCATGGTTGCCGATGAAACACCCAGTAAAGAAGAGACCGAGTTGAACGACATGCTAAATATCCTAGCAGGAATGGATCCTCTTCGGAACTGGTAGAGTTTCTGTCCTTCTGGGACTGTGAAAACTCGGATGATGGTGCCCTTTTCGGATGCAGTTGCCATGAGATTCCCGTCGTTGTTCAACGCGATGCAAGACAAGGGAGAATTATGCGCCTCTATGACATTTACAGCCTCCAACTTGGTCGCATCGTATATGAGGACTTCGCCGCTTGACGGGGTGATGTGATCGGATTTCGGCGGGGCGTGCGCGGGCGGCTGGAAGGTAGCCGGTGGAGCTTTGGTGGGTAACGGATACACCAGGTAATTATTCTCTGATGAGGCAGAAAGAGCGCAGATAGCTAGAAGGCATGTGTTGTTAATCGACCTATGTGTATGTGGTTGTGACCGTAATTGATGCGCGCTTACCATTGGGGTTTGGCGACGTTTTTTCTTCCCTGAGCATTTGCATATTGCTGATATCATAAATGTAAAGATTCGACTCCAAAACAACAACCAAGCGCTTCCGATTCAATCGCATAGCTAGAATACCCGTCCGAAAAGTCATCTCGCATATTGTGGAATGCCTTTTTGTGTTTTGTATGCGCAGGACGCGGGGTGATAGTGTGAGGGCTACGAGAGAAGTTGAGAATAGCATCTCGAGACTCGAAACATCTCCTTCACGCGACTCGGACTGTTTATTAAAAGGATCTGTGGTATAGATGCGGTAGCCTTTGGTGGTGCCTGGGGGGGTTGGCATCGAGGTTAGCGATATTCCTGTAGGCGGTGCTGGTGTTGGCAGGCTGCGAAAGGAAGGCACTCACCGACACCCAGATGGCTGTGATCCTGGTTAAAGGTTACGAAATTCATGGACGTCATTTCAGTTTGTAGGTTGAGTTTGCAGGTGGACTGCGCAACCGGATGAGAAGGGAGGAACTTAACTTGGGGAAGCTTAGAAGAAGCTTGGGCCACCCGTTCTCGAGTCCTTGGTAACTAGTGGGATAGGCGGAGCAGCACAACCAAGCATAAATAAATAAAATGCGAATATTAGGGACATATCCATGTAGAAGACGAGTGTCACGGCGATCCTGTCTGATCATCTACAACTACCTATCTGCTTGCACATTGTATATACATAGTTGAGCCCTGACGAACACGGAATCCCTTCCGTATGCACAGGTATTGTACCTATCATAGGTACAAATCGACCCCGCAGAGTGCGCTATCGCCATTCCAGCCACAGTACCAATGCGCCACATCCGAATTTGTCCATGGGTCCACGGGCAACATTCAATATTCCACACAACACTCACACAACACTACCACATGCATATGGCGTAAATATACATGTATATGACCGCAGGGACAGGTCACAGACAAGAACACAAACTAGAGCATCGACTTCTGCGATAGTAATGGCAACATCCAAAAACCCTTCACCTCGAGCTTTCAACAAAAACGGCGCTATGAAAATCAAGGCGAGGGGCAAAGCACCAACTCGCTCCATCCAGGAACGAATTGACGATGAAATAATGCATGTGAGCAGCATCTACTCCGCTACGTGTCTAGTTTTCTTTCCACCTAATCAAACCCTTCTCCACCCATCCTGTCTTTAACAACCATGTTTCCGCCAAGTACGACACTCTGATTACATTCCAGACAAATGACAGCAGCATCACTTCTAAGCGATGTGTTTCTAAACTGTATTACCCCGACGAACCCGATTTTTACGAGCCTTTTTGCCCCAAGTATGTCCGCAGGAACCCGCTCATCAATCGCGGCTATTGGCTGCGCATGCATGCCGTAGAACAAGCTGTTCTGCAATTTCTTAAGCAAAACACTGGAAAATCCAAAATCATTGTAAATTTGGGATGCGGCTAGTGAGTAAGAAAAGAACCAGTCATCACCCATTCTCGACACGCCTTGCTCACCAACGACGAAGCGATCCGTTGCCTTTCCAGTTCTGGCATAGACACGATGCCCTGTGCAATGATGCTGTTTTTGTCGATGTCGATTACCCACAGCTCATTGGGAAAAAGAGAGACCGCATGCTGCTTCATGATGATCTTCGGAACGCACTCCTTCGAACCAATCTACGCCCATCAGAGCTGCCCGTCTTTGTCCGCAGCGATCGATACATGGCACTTGGTTGTGATCTCAGGAATCTTGGCCAGATCGAGACACTGTTGCAGGCCGAGATTGACCTCGCAAGCTCGTCGATTCTGTTTGTCGCCGAAGTGTCTCTGACTTACATGCCGGTCACGGACTCCGACTCGCTTTTGGCATGGGCAAGCACCCTTGAGGATGGTAAGAGCTTTCTTCATAACTTTCTGAAACAACCCTGACATATACCAAGCTCGGTTTTGTCTGCTAGAGCAATATCTCCCTCAAGGCCCGTATCATCCCTTTGCTGAGACCATGTTGAGGCATTTTGACAAACTGCAGACCCCTATCCATGCAGTCAAATTATACCCTACACTTCTCCAACAAGCGTCCAGGTTCGAGCATGCAGGCTGGGCAACAGTCGAATTCGCCCGGAGCCTCTGGGATCTGTGGTCGGATGATATCTTTACCCCCCCAGCAGTTCGTCACACGCTAGATACCGTTGAGCCTTTTGACGAGTGGGAAGAATTCGCATTATTTGCGGGTCATTATTTCATGGTGGTGGCGTCCACCTCTGATTGCAAGACTCCAATGAGAGCTGTCCCAATCGATCAAACCAACAACAGTATGGGAGGGATTGACGGGACCGAGGGCCGGTCCATGGAAACGTCCTTGGCCATTGCTCAGTACGCCACGGCGCCTTCACAGATGAGTTTGCGCCGATTTGGCGCTGCTTTTACCGTTGGAAATGAAGCTGTGGTCTACCATGGAGGACAAGGTCTGCCATCCCGACTGGTGAGCATGGACACCTTAGTACGGGAGAATTCGGCGTCTATGGCTCAGCCCTGCAGTTCGATGAGGCCACCTGCCCGCATGTGCCACACAGTCACACCTTTCAACGGTCATGCAGCGTTGTTGGTAGGTGGTCGAGCATCACCAGCCTGCGCGCTTGCAGATTGCTGGCTCTTTGAATTTGGTGTTTGGAAACAAGTTGATGATCTTTCACCCGCACGGTTCAGACATAACGCTGTAAAAGTAAATATATGTCTTGATGGGACCGATACCGAGGGTGTCTTGGTGTTCGGGGGTAGGACGAGCAACGGCACAGTTTTGGATGAATGGAAGCTGTGGACGCCTGGTTCGGGCTGGAAAATTGTCTCCGCTGACAGCAAGCAAAGACCTTCCGCACGCTATGGCTCCGCAATGTCAATTTTTGGTTTGACTCAGGATTCGGGTTTTCTTGTCGGGGGATTGGACCCCAGCGGCGTAGTGCTCGAGGACATATGGGAGTGGCGCATTGCGGCGCCTAGCTTGCAGCTCGAATTCAGAGATCGAACCAATGATATTCGAAGGGCAACGGATGATCTTTCTTACAGTAGACTTGGTGCAAGTCTAATACCCTTCGGCGATGTTTTGCTGCTTATTGGAGGCGTTTCAAAGCATAAAATCGGTGGTTTACACGAGGATTTTGTAGTCGTGGCACCGGACGCGAAAGAGGGCAAGATAAGTGTTTATCAGCCCGCTATAACCCTACCGGCTTCCGTTTGGCCGCTGCTTGTTGGCGCAAGTGCAGTAGCAGTGTCTAAACATGAGGTGATTGTTGTGGGTGGTGGTGCAGTTTGCTTCTCCATGGGGAGCTTCTGGAACGGAGGCTACCTCACCATCACAGCCAATCCCGCAATGACACAGCGTTGGGTCGTATCAACAGAGTTGCCATCTACAGGGAGTACAAGCAAGAATGCGGAAAGGCCGGTATCTCCTAATAATGTGAAGAAGAAGCCGCCACGTAAAGCGAACAGGGTCACTGGCATTAGACCCACTGCAATCCCACACGTCCAGCTCAATTCAGCGGATGAGTTCATCGAGCTTCTCAATGCAGCAAAACCCGCCATAATCAAAGGCCAAGAGATCGGACCATGCCAGACATTGTGGACTCTTTCTTATCTGAAAGACAGAGTTGGCGTACACCGCGAAATCATCGTCCACGAATGTGAAACGGATCGCATGACCTTCAAAGACAAGAATTTTCAATACACCAAGAAACCGTTTGGTGAATTCATTGACGGCGTAGCAGCAGGCTCAAGAAGTTACCTCCGTGCCATCTCTTCGACACAAGCTAACAAGCTCCCTACGAAGCTCGAAGAAGACTTCCCAACCATCGCCCCAGACTTCCACCTAGGACCCGCCTTCGCCTACGTTCAAGAACACTTGCACAGCTCGCCGCTCCGAATCTCGGGCCCCGTAGCCCTCTGGCTACACTACGACGTCCTCGCGAATATCCTCGTCCAAATCACGGGCTCCAAAACCCTCCTCCTCTATCCACCGTCCGACGTCGCCCACCTTTCTTATCCGCCCGGCGGTTCCAGTTCAAACATCGACGTGCATTCTCCCTCTTCCTCCGCAGCTTTGCGCAACACGCACCCCCACTCCGCGTTCCTCCGCCCCGGAGACATTCTCTTCATCCCACCCATGTGGAGCCACACGGCCAAACCCAACACCGGCTCCAGCGTCGCCGTCAATGTCTTCTTTCGCAACTTGGAGCAGGGGTATGCAGCTGGCAAGGACGTGTATGGGAATCGCGACTTGCAGGCTTACGAGAATGGGCGAAGGGATGTAGATAAGATCATGCGGGCTTTCAAGGGCTTGCCGCAGGATATGGCAAAGTTTTATTTGCAGAGGCTAGCCGGGGAGCTGCTGGAAAGGGGAGAAGGGCTACATGGTTGAAGTGTGAGCGATCTAGATACTTGAGGCTATACAAGAGAGTTGGGGTTGTACTTTCGTCTTCCGTATTGAACATCCCAACACAACCATCCAGCTGACCCCGAGATAAGAATGCATATATTCTTCATGTTCACCTTAGTTTCTAGTACACTTCTGAACTTGGAAATGTTCAGTTTGTTCCTATGAATTGTCTCATCTTTGACTTGCCGCATACAAGGCTATGCTACGATGTGTTTGTCAATCATTGAGAATACTAGAAGAGGACCACTCGCACATTGTTAATTCTTCATTAATATCGTATATATTCTTACACGCAAGAAAACAGTTGAATACATCAACATAATGGGGTCCAGCCGAGCTACTCCTCCCCTCGCTCATACACTATATCTCTATATACATCCGTACAGGGCATGCCGAAACCCAGGATCATGCACCAGAAAATTCCTACGAACCAATTGCAGAAACGCTTTCGCGTAAAAACGTAAAAGTGTTTCTGGAGAATGAAGTAAAGCTACTAATAATCGCCATAGCTGGAGAATCGTATGGTGTTGTGGAAAAAGAAGGGGTATATCTGCAAATACAGCCAAAAAAAAAGTGTAAATTACGGTCAAATATGTTCCAAAAAAATATGGGAAGTTCGAACGGGGGATCAAAAACAAAGTAAACATTAGTATATGAGGGAAAAACCTGTTGGTTTCCCCGCGGGCAAGAAGAATGGAGGGTGGGCGTAACTGTCCATTGTTCGGTCGTTCACCGTAGATTGCATCGTTATTATATCGCATCGGCCCATCGGTTATGTTCAAATGGTAGGTGTAGCCTCTTGTCCATGACGTGAAGTGATGTTACGAAGTCGCTCAGCGGTCCGTTTTTTAGCCAAGGCCCGGTCTCCGCTTGATTTTCCTTGAACGACACTGGACCAGTCTTCCCAATCGCTTGCCAGTTCGGTGAGCACATTGCCCATGACTTGCGCGCTTGCCATGAGACCGTGCTGTTCACCTTCGAGTATTCTCACCTCACACTTCCGCATCAAGCGACCAAGCCAGCGTACATTGTCAGCAGGAACACGGGAATCTTTGCTACCATGATGTATGACAACGGAACGGTTGATGTCTTCATATCTGAAGCCAATGGTCTGTTTGGTCTCCAGGCATACAATGAGGTCGGTTGCGGGATTCGCGTTAGCAGTGGCACGGTCCCATATGGCAAAGGTCAAGCGCTCATCGAACTCCTGTCGTCGTTCGCGCTGTGCTTGAGAAAGGGCATCCTCCAAGACCTGGGCGTGCATCTGCGTGGGATCGGAGAGGTTTTGAGGGGTAATAGAAAGGGTGCTAGTATTTGGTAAAACCTGATCCATCTGCATCATCGACTCGCGCCGATTGTTACTGAGCTGCGGACCCTTGGGAGACTCTTGCTGTGATAAGAGTTGCGGGGTGACGCTTTTACGCCTGGTCTTTGGGGAGTTCTTTGGTCCGGTGCGCTGTAGACTTGCGCTTGTGGCACTGAGAAACGTGGAATTGGCAACTTTGAGAAGGGATGGGGGCAGAGCGCGCAGAAAGCGTTGGGATCGAGGCAATTGCTGCGTAGGCGGCTGATCTTGGCTAAGGCCGATGGGTTCCATCTGTGACGGTGGGATCCAAGGGGCGAGCAGGTGCACTCGACCACGAATGTGCTGTGGCATGCGCAGAGAAGTGGCAAGGGCGTAAACGGCGCCTGCAGAATGCGCCAGGAGGGAAAACTTCGTGATCTTCAGAGCCTGGCAAATGACCAGCACATCGTCTGCATCATTGTTAGTTGGGAAAATGACATGGTGCAAAGGGAACAAACTCACCAGGCCAACTCAAAGGGGTACCGTTGGGGTCCACCTGGCTCCCTCCAATGCCCGGGCGGTCTGGGGTAATCAACCGCAGCTTTAGAGTGGCAGCTAGCTGGTCATAGAAGGCCATGACAAACCTGGTCAAGCCCATTCCGACGCAGACAAACACAGCAAATCCTTGGGGGTCCCCTACTTCGGAGAAAGAAATGATGCGGCCGGTTTGAGGATGGCGTATCTTTTGGGACAAGCGTGAGGACCCGAGGTATTTGTCAACATCAGCGTCGATTGAGTCTCTGCTGGCAGGTCGCTCCTCGATGACGGGTTGCGTGGTTCTCTGAACGGGGACCCCGCGCAACTGAACACCCTTGGCTCTCGCGGCTTCAATGGCATCCATCTTGTCGTTGTGCATCTTCTCGGCCTTGGCTGGCAAGTCGGGATGCGACCATCGTTTCTTCTTGAGCGTAGGGCGCTGTTGGAGGCTGTGAGATGCGGGCGGCGGACGCTCCATGGTTAATGACAAATGGCGGGTGGTGATCTCTTCGCTGGCAGATCGCGCCGTTCTGTCGCTGCTCACACTGGGGGGCGGTTTCCTGGCATGGGTGTCGGGAGCATCGAGTTGCGCAGCGCTGGCTGCCCTGAAGCTGGAGCTGTTGAGCTTGCGACTGTTGGCGGAACGACCCCCAACGGCAGCTGCTGATCTCGTACGCCTGGGAGGGGACATGCTCAGGGTGGTGTCTTCGGTCTTGGTAGATGCCTTGCTGCTGCTACTGCGGGTAGTAGAGGACGACTCGACGGCAGCCTGCTGCTCCATCTTGTCGAGGGCCTTGAGGGCAAGCTTGTAGTCGATGGGGAGCGGGGTAAAGTCGTCTGCATCGTTCCCCACGGAGCTTTTGGCCCGGGTGTGACGGTGCGTCCGGAAATTCGCCTGGGCTTGCGTTTTGGCCGTTGCTTCGGGCAGATGGGTTATTTTGGGGGCTGCCGATTCGGGCTGCATGGCAATGCCCAAGATTTTGAGCGCCTTTGCGGGAGCTTGTTTCTTCTGCTCGGATGCGCTCGAGATGCTGGATGCGGACGAATGGTGTGCGCTGTGGAGGGGTGAAACGGGTGCTGCATTAGGTGGAGCCCCTGCATCCACGCCCACGCCCACGCCCACGCCCACGCCCACAGGCAGCTTGCCGGCCACTCGCTCGCGCAGTACTTTTTGTGCCTTTAATTCCTTGATCCGGCGCGCAACCTCATCCTCGCCGGCGGCCAACTCCTTCAAATTCATTTCTTCCGCTGGAGTCTCACGATCCACGTTTTCATCTTCCTCCAGCACCGTGTTGGTCCTGTGCGATCCGCTGCGACTGCTCTCTCGCGTCCGGCGGCTCTTCTTCGACTTCCGTGAGGGACTGCCCGAGTGCCGAAGAGACGAGGCGCGCGCTGGGATGAGACCCTGCTCGTGTGGGCTTCCCCCATCCTGTCTACTGAGAAGGTTCATGCCACTGGGAAGCGGGCTGGCCCCTCCGCTTGCGCGTTGCGATGCATTCCGCGACGACTCCCCCACCACCCACTCTTCCTTGATAGTATCCTCGGCAACAGGACGCTGAGGAATCGACTTCTTTATCGGGTCGCCCGACGTTGCCGCTTCGGAGCCCGAGAGGCTTGGGCGCTTGCGCTCCACATCCTTCATCCGCATTCGCTCCAGAGAGGGCATATACATGAGGCTTCTGTGTCCTTTGGCGCTTCTCTTACTGTCCGAGGATGAACGAATGCTCGCGTTGGACGGTTTCCTGGGTATTCCCGCCTCGATGCTAATATTCCCGATGCTGCTCACGGAGCGCAGAGAGCGAGTGGAGCGCAGAGACGGGGAGCTTCCACCACTCGGGCCGAAGTAGCCCCTGATGGAACTGTCTTTGTCCTTGTGCTTTGGGGCGGTCAGGGGCGAAAGTCCAGAGGGGGGTTTGGAAGTTCGGATGACGGGGGGTTCGCATGCCTCGTCGTCGGGATAGAGGGTGTCCTGCAGCTTGACGGATTGGTAGTAGGGCAGGCGGTCTACCACGGCAGCATCATGGCTTTGGAGGAGAGGGTGGGGGCTCACGGGGAGAGACTGGGTGTCGCCGTAGCTGGTAGGCAGGTTCTCGAAGTGGTTGTGGGTGGAGGCGGAGATGGCGGAGAGGGAGTCGATGAGGGAGGATATGACTTCGGGAGAGGCAGACTGGGTGCGGATGTAATTGGGCGAGGGCTTCTTGGGACGGATCAGGTCTGCGGGTAAGGAAGGCAGCGAGCTCTGTCGACGGGGCCGCGAACCGTGGTTTGGGATGCGCCTGGCGTGGGCGGGGGAGGCAGAAGCGTGGAGCGGTTGGCCGTTCATGCCGTTCAGCGCCGGGCGCGGTCAAAGTTTAGCTGGAGGGCCCGGCAGGCAGAGGCGGGGAGGGTGGTGAAATGGATGAAGGAATGAATCAAAAGAAATTGATGCGAGCAAAGCGGGTTAGTCAGTTGAGTGACAATGAGTGTTGCGGTAGGCCGGGGTGCATAAGTAGATGGGCAGGAGTGTGCATGCGATGCGCCTATGTAAGTACATGGGGGTAGGTACTGTACTCAACAACGACACATGCTATGGCCAATGCATCGAGACAGGCGAGGGACCATATAAGTAACAAGCATAAGGCGCGTCCGGTAGCCGTAGGGAGCGTATGTGGGAAAAGGAATCAACAGGTACAGTACGATAGGAGATTCTGTGCCATGTGCCATGTGCCATGTGGATCCATTGGGTCTGGTGGATTAGGTTAGGTACCATTGCACCCACCACCCCTTTGGGGAATCCCCCCACGAGTAATGTCAATGTCCACGATATGGTGACGGATCAACATGGCCTACGTATGTATTGTACCACTGGTCATTTGAAATGCCCATGGCCAGCACATCCCCTGGTTACTCGTTCTCTCCGCATACATCGCATGTTGATGCAGACAGGGAGGGAGTTGACAAAGAATCTGGGGGTTTGACCGTTGAGGACGGACGCGTCGGAGACTTTTCTCTCACGCGCCTTGTCGTTGGCGAGAGGAACCAAATTGCCGCGGGGGTTGCGCATGAAGCGTCAGGCTCGATACCCATACATGTACGTCTTCAGGATCCTGATTCCTATGTACATATATGTGAGATTGCTTACTCTTTATCAATAGTACAGACGCTGCATCCACGTTTCATCAACACGAGTCACGTCTTCTCTCTTCCTTATTTTCAAGCAGGTGCAGGCACCTATGTACATAGATGACCCATTATTGTAGGTCCATATCCAGCGCATACGCGCATAGAGCATCATTCCAAGGGTTTGATTCTTCAAGGTAGCAAACCGTGAAGAGAGGTTGACTAATTAATGGACCACTTCTGCAACCCATCGGCTGCAGCTGCCAGGGCAGATTTACTGTACATACAATGCGACGCGAACCTGTAAACGAACCGGGTTCACTGCCTACCTACGTCATAAGCCCATGTCAACCATCCAGCCTTCATCAAGACACGGCACTCCAGCCAACATTTCTACAGCAGTCGACTACCTACAACTCGATGCGAATCGGTAACAAGCAAAAACAACAATTGTTGAACCAAGCAATCGCACACACATACATGTGCACTCGGCCATCACCTACCTAACTTGGACCCTGTATCTCACCAATACCAACAAGAAACAAACAACCAGCAATCATGTCGCTCTCGAACCTCATCGCACCCTTCACCCTCCCCCTGGCATCCCTCTTCGCAATCCCTTTTCTCTCCAGCACCTCCACCTCCCTGAACCTCCTCTTCTTCTCCTTGACATGGACAACTCTGGCCCTCTCCTACTCCCCGCTGCAACTCGAGTTCTTCGCCCCACTCTTTCTGCGTACTGCCCTCTACCTCCTTCCAGCCGCCCTCTTTCTTCTCCTTGATCTCGCGGTTCCGAGCTTGATGGTCGAGTTCAAGGCGCAGCGGGAGTGGGGCTTGCCGGGACGTCAGAAGGGTGCCGCCAGGAAGGTGAGGCGCGTTGTTGCGTGGAGTGTGTTCAACGTACTGTTGGCGGTGGCTATGCAGGCCGGCATTGAATGGTTAGTGTGGAAGCTCTTTCTTTTCTTGTTTGATCCATTTTTCCTTTTAATGTGCATCGAGCTATCGTGAGCCGCGTAATTCGGTTTTCTTTTGCTACGTCGGACATGACCGAGCAAATGGGTCTTTCTTCTTCGTAGGAGGACGAGGGGAGAATAAGAAACAGAGACAGAATAGTGACTAACTCTCGCTTGCGTGCAAATGCAACTTAGGTTTGTGACTGACGTGCTCAAGATGCGGAGTCTATTGGTTATCAAGGGCAATCGGTGGACATTGAATCACCTGCCAAACCCATGGACTCTTTTCAAACACGCCATCCTTGGGCTGCTATCGAGAAACGTAAGTGCGCATCACCTGGAGATAGGATGTCCATCCACTCATCTTCCCCAACCTCACTCGCTCTTACCCGAAAGGCGCATGGGCTGACCGAGTGGCGCAAAAACAAAAACAGATACTGCAATACTACATCCACCAATCCCTTCTACATTCACCCAATGGCGGCGTACTCGCACAGTGGCACAAGACCTGGCACCACAGCGTCCAAGTGCCGTATTCGTTCGTCGCCGCATACGACCATCCATTTTGCTACTTGATCCATCGTTTCCTACCTCTCTATATCCCAGCCATTGTCTTTCGTTTTCACATCATGACCTATCTCCTCCTGCTGGGCACTTTTTCACTCGAGGAAGTCTTCACGTACTCGGGCTACAATGTGCTGCCGTCTACCATCATGCTCAAAGGTATGGCACGGAGGGTCGACGCGCATATGATGTCGGAAGGGAAGGGCAACTTTGGGCCCTTGGGCATTGTCGACTGGTTTCACGGTACAACGATTGGGTCTGACGTGATGGACGATCTTCAGCAGGAGATGAAGAAGCATAATGTGCAAGAACGCACGGGCAAGGCCATCGATGAAGCGGGGGATACTGCTAATGGGCTCGCGGGCAAGTTGAAGGACAGAGCTAGGAAAGGCAAAGGTAAGAAGTGAGGGAACGGTCGGGGCGCGCTTTTCTATTGACTGTCGTGAGCGTGATCACCTAACCTCCAAGGTGCCACTGCATCCCACGCGTCTGACTTACTTGCTATTTTCTCAAACAATCATTCCTATCTGTTGAATACAGGCTCAGCAGAGAATCCTGTCCTTTTCGACTATACCGCACAGGGTAGACACTTCTGGTTTCGAAGGCCTTCTATGTAATGCATTCGTGGCAAAGATTCGAAAAACGATCTTCATCAAGAACAATCCGTTCTGCGTGCCCGCCCATGTACGAGCAAAACGGTCGTTCCTCAAGCGCGGATTACATGACTCGTTTATCTGCATTCACTCCCAGTGGATACGGGCGACATCATCCTACACGGCTGACATTTCTTGGTGGTCTCCATGTGTAATGGGGCCACCCCAGACACTGTAAAAAAGTTGATCTATTGAAAAAATCAGCCTTTAGTTACTAACATAATTAAGGATAGATAGGGCCTAATCCACCTATATCCAATAAGGATATTCACCTAAGTCATGATATCATCTAGAATATTAATTTACAGAGGGGTGGCACGCTGGGAGGTTATAGATGGGGTAGCTAGTGTACTAGGCGTTATTCTTAACTTGGATAACTATTCTAGACATACTATGTAGATCGTAGAGCTTCTAATTCGTAGAACCTATTAGTCCTCCTGATATGTGACTTCCCGGCGTGTCACCCCTCTGTACCAGTATATAATAGTATAATACTCCGGCCGAGAGATAACACTTATTACTATGTAAGACAATTCAGATAGCTTTTGATTTTCAGGTCAAAAAAAATTGACCCCCTTACACCTGAAAACCATAATATCTTCAGGCGCTCGCGAGGTAGAGACGAGAACACTCGATGCATTCGTGGCAAAAATGAAAAAGGCCATACCAGTGTATCTCCCCTACTTGATATCCAGTGGTCTCATTGCTTCCGATATCACAGTGAGTAAACGTCTTTTTCTGTGTGGGACATATCGTCCCTTCTCATCCCAACGCCCATCCTACCAATCCAAATAGAGATTGAGATTCGTTGTCCTGAATGCGGGATGCGCATCACTCAATCTCACACTCAACTTATTTTCTTCACAGAGATTGAGATTTTGCAAATGATCGAACAGATTGTCAAAATGCACTTTTCTCAACTTCACTCTTCCTTTACTGAAGTTCCAATATCTACCACGGTAGCAATCAGCGGGGAGAAAATCAGCAAGATTGAAGCATACTACTACGACATTTTTGCTTTTCCAGATAAGCTTAAGGCACTCTTTCAAAAGCAGCGTCATCAATATACAACAGACAACGCGGTATGGGACCAACTATTCGAGACGGCAGCGCTGGCAGCCCCTGATTTCCAGGTCGTCATTACAGGCTTTGATACACTCGGGACAAACATTTTAGGCTTTTCTCAGCTCCCAGGACGTTTGACCCGCAAAATGACAATTATTCTTCTTCTGCTAGGGGATGCTGAAACACAGTTCTTCCAAGACGACGACTTTGAATACGCTCCAAGCCGGGAAGCTCGACACATTGCCTTCGACCTTCATGACCTCTGTGCAACAATTAATAACCCACCAAAAGCCCCAAATGTTCTTACGAGTTTTCTCTCTACTCTTGAATATTTTGACGAAGAGAAGAGCACAATGGCTCTCAGCGCGGAAAAGAGATCTAGAAACATTTCGTAAGTACCCCTCCTATGTCAAAAGGATTGTTTGTATTCTAATACTCTTTCTGAACTAATAAGGTCATTAATTGCACTGTATTAGGGAAGATAACTTCAAATACACTTGGGTGGGCTCGCGGGCAAGTTAACGGACAGAGCCAGGAAAGGCAAAGAAAGGTAAGAAGTGAGGGAACGGTCGGGGCGTGTTTTTCTATTGACTCTCGTGAGCGTTCGTGCAGATGTTTCTGACTGTTAGTTCAATGCTTCTTGTACACATAATCAGGCCTTCGTGTTCATGTCGATAGTGTCTATTTTGTTGCATCAGCTCTCTTAGGTGCCAGTATATTGCCTTTCCACACAACGTTTCTGAATTTGACATCACACGAAGTCCACGTTCACTTTTGGACCGTTTCGAATTCGCTCTGTCTGTTACAAGATCGTATAGGAAAATGCAAACTGGACCCTCCATGAAAAAGATGTGCCTGCTATTACGGCTGCGGCGTGCCGGAGTCGTTCCTCATCCCATGCACTAAACGCCAAATGCCCATCTACCCCTCGCCTAGAAGACCATCGCGTGTGGCCTGTCCGAACTGCGGAGGCTGAAAGTGGAGCTAAGGTAGTCGATAAGGTGAGCCTCCTTCTTGATATTGGCGAGAAGAGCCTTGTCGACAGCCTTCTGATCCTCCACACGGTCCTTGGAGGTCTCTTTCTTCTATCCCGGGGTCAGCACTGTCTTCGCGAATTTTTCAACACTGCAATCTGGAAACCCACCTGAGGCTTCTCGCCTTGCTTGAAGAAAGCATCCTCTCCGGGCTTCTTGGATTCTTTATCCTTGGTGAAGTAGCCAGACTCGCTGGCCTTCTTCAACACATCCTCGCCCACGCCAGAAACATCCACCTTGGTCGAGGTCGCAATGACGTATCGGGCGTTGACCCTTCGGAGGGGAACGCCGTTGACTTTGAAGGGGCCGGTGACGAGGAGAACACCTTGCTCCAGGTGCTTCAAGAGAACAACACGCTTGCCGCGGAAACGACCAGCAAGGAGGATGACGACGGTGCCGGGAGTGAGCGAGGGTCGGACCTTAGCAGGGCGGATGGACTTGCGAGCCTACGGTCGCGGTCAGTAAACCTAGTCGATGGGAAATAAGTGCATAGGTCCCTCAGATGTCGCTGCAGCGCCTCCACAAGCATTCCGGAGGTTTTGCAGGCCCATCCTTATTCTCCTCTCAATGTTCCTGTCGCAAGTCAACGTACCTTCTTGGGGACCTGTGAATCTTCAGCTGGGTAGAATTTGCTCGCTTTCTGAGAGGGGTGCGGTATGGACCGCTCCCCTTTCGCGAACTTCTTGGTCTGAGATTCCGACATTTCGAATGGTGTTGTCGAGGTTGGAGCGACGTTGGCCTCCAGCAGGATCGAAGTGAATGGCGTTTGGGTAGTCGCGGTTTCCGAATATCGACACTGTAGTGCGCGAGTGCGGAAAAATGTACAACCGATGCGCTTAGTCATTCGCAACCATGTCATGCACTTGCCTCACAAGCTAGCGTTAGTTACCCCAACCGAGACTGTAAGCCATCCCAGGCAGCTGGCCGACATCACCCATAGCTCTTTACCTTTGCCCCCCACAGTCATAGTTCGCAATCATGTCCATCGAACCTCTGATCACTTTCAAGGCCGGCCAGTGCGAGCTTTCCGTTCGTTTCCCCATCCTCATTCAAGTCTCATAACCCCGCTGACGTCTGCAGGGAACCGCCCCAACACAGAAAGTGAAGCCGCAGCCAACCCAAGGCTACGTTTACATCTACCAGGGCGAAGATGGTGTGTTGGGTCGTGGATCAAATTATCTAGTGCTAACACCGACGTAGAATTTCACCACTTCTGCTGGCGAGCACGCGACAAATCCTATGACGAATGTGACCTTGATCTCATCATGATCCCTGGCGATGGCTCCTTCATACCTTATACTGGCAGTGAGTCAGCCGCAGATACCGACAACGTCCGGTCTCCCACCGACGGCCGTATATTCGTCCTCAGATTTAGCTCTAGTTCGCAACGTTATCTCTTCTGGCTTCAATCAAAATCACAGCATCCCCAGGGCGACCCTAGCTGGTTTAGTCAGCGTGACCTGGCAATTGGACAGATCGTTGACCGATTGCTAAGCGGAGAAGAGGACATCGATATACAAGCCGAATTGGCTGCAGCAGCAAGCCGGGGCGATGATGAGGATGAGACTATGGAAGATGCCGACGGCGCAGACCAACCCTCCAACCGGAATCGGCACGGGAGCACGGGAGGTGCAGGAGCAGGTGCTACAGGTGGTGATATCAGAGAAGAAGGAGAAGAATCCAGAGAGGGTGGTGCCGATGGCGGTCGAGCGTAGGTGCCACATATTCATTCTATCAGCATCATCGACGTCGTGGCGCGGTCGAATCAACAGACCTTGCGCAGGCGGACAGATTACGCCAATATGGAACTAGATTACCAGAATCTTTCATCGGGATGAGGCGTTTTGGAGCTCCAAACAAGTCAAAAGCAACTTTTACATGGGTTTCGCTACTCATATGTACCACTAGAAAAATGACCATATCTTGTCATGCATTCCGCTTGCTCCGCCACGACGTCGAGGATCAGCTGTTTTTGGGTTTTTTGTGTACACAGGTAGTGGCTGACAATTAGCAGAGCTGCTTCCGGCTCGAACGACGCTTCCGCGGTTGTGCAGAATTTCCTAAACTCTTTGAAAAGTGGAAACACTTCCGGTGGGGCACAATCGTCCCAGGATTCGTTTACCACACTTCTCGATCTTTTATCACCCCCTACCACTGTACCGATCATCGAAAAAGCACCCGATTCATTCATCGACGCCCTCTGCTCTCATCTACCTACGACCCTCTTCCTCATCGAACAAGAAGTGGAGGATATTGGCGATATCGACCCTGAATCTGAGACGGCTAAGATGGCCTTGCACACTCTTGATCAAGAACAGAAGCGGGACATTTTGAAGAGGGTAGTTACAAGCCCTCAAATGAAGCAAAGTCTAGGCAGTCTGACGGTGGCTCTGCGAGATGGTGGACTCCCAAATGTGAGTCAGGCGTTGAAGATCGATGTTCAGAATGGCGGTTTTATCAGAGGCGGCGGGATGCCCCTTGGCGGAGGGGAAGCAGTGAAGGCTTTTGTGGAAGGTGTGAAGAATACAGTGGAGAACGAAGACGATGATGCAGATGATGACGAGATGGACACGAATTGAGCATCGAAACCGCGAAATGGCTACCTAGGTACTCAACCCTCTTGTGAGTTTCTTGCAGATTTAAATCAAATCGCAGAACCGCCAGGGAGATGACATTACTTCAAAAGCATAGACTCGACGAGCACGATTGCATGATTAATGTAAAATGTAATGACAATGGCAAGAAGATCCCAGCCAAATTCATAATCATTACCGAAATCCGCATGATTTCCCAGGTCTAATTATGGGATGTGTTTTCGTAAACTACATGCATATGTACATCATGCACAGCCGTATGGCTGACGAGGGAACACAAACCATAAAGCTTCAGTCCACGCTCCAAACTTGGATCGTATCCTTCCAGCCCTCTTGTACCCCAAGTTCCTCGAGGACCTCGACAGTTCCGTGCCATGGGACCCCGAATTTGCCCGAATTGATCATACACATACGGATTTCTGCGAAGCTGCTAGCATCGTCCTCCGCTTTCTTCACCTGGTCCAACAAATCTGACATTGCCTGTTCTGTATTTCGCAATATCATTTTCGGTGTGTCTTTTGCTTTTCCGTATTTAGCACTTGTGAAGACACATCCAATCCAGTGCTTGGGCTTCCCGTTTGACGTCTCACAGGGAGGAATGAGAAGGCACGTGCCCGTTGGAACAGGATTTGTGGCTGGATTGTGTGTTTTGATGCAATAGTTTCGATAAATCTTGTATGCGGCTGGGTACCGGGCACGAAATGCTGATGCGATGCCTGATCCCCAGGATCCTTGCGTGTTGCACGCGTGGACGAGGAGAGCATCTGGTGGGGCCGAAAATATGTCGCCTTTGTGGTAAATTAGAGTAAGTCTTCCGGTAGTCGCTGTGGGTTGTTTGTCGTCTTTTGAAAGTTCCAAAGATGTGCTGCTTGTAATGTTCTCTGTCGTCTCTGCTCGCTCCGAGACTTTCGATACCTTTGCCGCAGGCTCCTTCAATGTGGAGGATGTAGAGCTTGCGGCCCTCTTCCGGGTTGTGATGGTGGGATCATTTCGGGGCGCGAAGAATGATTTTATAGATTTTTGCTCCATCGTATTTGAATTTGATTCGCCGTGAATCAATCGGCATGTAATTCTTGGAAGGTTAGCAAACGGGGGAGTGAGTGTCGAGTTGTTGTCACAAGGTCAAAGTGAGTACCAACGCGCAGACTCAGGCAGGAGCCAATAGTGAGTCCAGGCGCAAACGACGATTGACAGCACTCCAGCTTTTGAAAACATACCATACCATTCCATCCCGCTGCGATCATTACTCCATGAAAGTAGTTGGTAAAACTGAAAGTACAATTGATACAAATTGATGGTACCTGTCGATGGTGTTCAGGCGATGACGCTACGCTGGGCCGATTTTGGACTGACCAATCACAGAATGGGAAAACACTACCTGTCGAAAGAGTGGTTCGGGCGGCCGGTTCGCTCACAATCTGCCAACTTCAACCTCACCTCCATCACCACACCCGTCATTCCCATCCCCCCGCATCCACGATGCCCGCTCTCGCCAACACTACGCGCGCGATTGCCCGCTCATGGACCCAGCACTCGCTCCCCGTTGCCCGGGCGGGCTGCACAGCAATGCAGACTCGTAACGTCTCCGGCTCCGAGGTCCACGCCACGTCCTCCTTCGACAGCCCTTTCAGGGGTGCCGGCAGCACCCCCAAGGTTCCCTCGTTCGGCTCATACAAGAGCAAGTCGAAGGGCGAAGATGGCCCTAAGCTCATCTCTTACTTCATGGTCGGCACAATGGGTGCCCTGACAAGCTTGGGCGCGAAGAATACCGTTCAAGGTAACTGCCCACACAAGCTCAGCGGAGGGCGGCAAACAACAAGAAACAGTAGATAGAAGGTGGAAAATGTTACTGGGAAGCAATTGGCTGTTATGGCGATGGGACAGAGTCACAAAGGATGACGGAAGTCGATGCTAACGAGTTTGGGATTCAGATTTCCTCGTCAACATGTCCGCTTCCGCCGATGTTTTGGCCCAAGCCAAAGTCGAAATCGATCTCGCAGCCATTCCCGAAGGCAAAAACGTGGGCATCTCAACGCAATTCGTCTCTCAATGCAGGCAGCTGATTTGAGGCAGGTCATCATCAAGTGGCGAGGCAAGCCCGTCTTCATCCGACACCGCACCGAGAGCGAGATTAAGGAGGCTGAGGACACCAAGTGGGAGGCATTGCGTGACCCCCAGCCCGACTCCGAGCGTGTCAAGAAGCCCGAGTGGTTGGTCATGTTGGGTGCGTAGACCACCCATTCTCTGTCAGTTCTTTCCAGGGAAAAACTAACAGATTCATCAGGCGTCTGCACTCATCTCGGATGTGTTCCCATTGGTGAGGCCGGCGATTTTGGCGGCTGGTTCTGCCCCTGCCACGGATCCCACTACGACATTTCTGGCCGCATAAGAAAGGGACCTGCACCGCTCAACCTCGAAGTCCCAGCATACGATTTCCCCGAGGATGGCAAGGTGGTTATTGGTTAGATGAATGCAGGATTGTAAAATAGCGGGAGAGAGTGCCAAAGTTGGGGGTCGGCTGAATGGAGCTGTGTCGATAGTAGCAAGCATCACCCATTTTCCTTGAACTTTGATCTTTTCATAGACTTTCAGCTTGTGTGCAGTAGAAAATGTAACATCAAGTTTGAATTGGCTTTGGTCGTGCGCGCATTGGGTATCTGAAGGTGACATTGCTTGCTTGCCCCTCTGGTTGCGAGCCCAGCAAAACCTCTTTGAGACGTGGCGATATCGAGCTAATAACATATCGAGGGGCATGGACCTAAATCATCTAAATCAACTTCATGCTTCGTTTCATAGTGTCTCGGTATTAATTTCGTCGTACAATTGCACTTCAGGAATCTCGGATCAGGACCAATTGTCTTCGCCATCTTCATGTCAGCTTTCATGAACTCATGATCTCTATCACGATTTTTATTGTTGCAGATGGACTATTGACGAGTTAAAAAAACAATGTCGAGTGGGTTTGACATGAAAGGGACCGAAGTTGAAAACGATAGCGATGAAATTTCAATGAAACTGTTCGAGTAGAGTTTCCTGATTGATTTTCGATTTGCTCTGGGAGGATGCCTAAGATTCTGTAGTAGAACACCACGTTCAACAGTGTCGGTTATGTGTATCTGTAGATATAAACTTTACCCTAGAATGCTTTCTTGCTCACATCTGGTATGCAGTACTCCTCACTTCTCCCCTGAACAGGGAGTCCGGTTATTTTTATCAGCGACTGTAGATTGCTGGTACGCGTGGATATATATGAACCTGTTACTCAATCTGCAAAATTTTATTGTAGATAAAGATCTCAAAACACCATTAATGTTTCTGATGTGTAGCCTTGAAGTCAACAACTTCTGCCTCGGAAGTAGAGGAAGTATTTCAGGGAATGAAGTGGTGTATGTAGAGCTATCGTTCAAAAGCAAACATTTTCCTTGCAGTATCGACACAGATATCTATTTACTGAAACTGATTACACCAGTCAACTGGGAAGAAGAACACCCTTTCGAGCTGTTTCCTGAAACATTGGAGCTGTAGATGTGAAGAGGTATATCATGATGATCGATATTGGTCCATATACTAACAGACTCTAACGTGAAAATGTCATTCAAATCAGACAAATCTATTTATTATTTTTAATCATGCTCAGGTCACGCCTATGATACATACATTAACGACAACGACCACTACCCCACGCTAGAAATGCCAATAACGCCCCTATCATGCAATGGTATCATATGCGTCCATCCTAATCCTTCGTGTCACCCCACCGAATGAGCACCTTCGTCTACATGACATAACACCAGAGAAAACAAGAAAAAAAAAACTATCCTCAGTTGGTTTCAGACCTAGGGTGAAAATCTTGAGGTCTAAATTCTCTCAGTTGAACGGGAGGGGCTTCAGCATCAGCACGTTTACCGTGGCCCAGGTCGTCCTTCTGCTTAAGCGCCATTCTTTTATCCAGTGTAAGCCCCGTATAGCTCCTGGGAAGGTACCTCGCCGGAAACCAAATAATCATGACGACAAGAACAGCGGCGATGGGGAATGCGTCGAACGCCCAAAAACACCATTCGTGCCGCTGCAAGTATAACAGACCTGTTCCCTTATCCTGAGGGATCTCCAAAGTGCGGTAGATGGCGCGGAGGGTGATTAGTCCCGCAGCGAGATTGATCAAGTATGACAAACGACGCCACATTTTCCAGTCACCAAGATCTTCGCAGCGAAACGACAATGATATGATGAAGTAACGGAGTGCGATGATGGCGAAGGAAAGGTAGCATGAGACTTGCATGATCAGGCCGAGCACCAGGATTACACGGCCGGCTGTCACGCGACGTTCCGATGATTCGATGGAACGCGACGGAGAGCTATCCAGGTTGTAATTTGCGGAGATTGTGCTCGCGCCTGCAAGCTGGACCACGAAGGAGAAGAGGTCGAAAATGACAAAGGTGGGTGTAATAAATCTCGGAAAGCACCAGAGGGTTTTGAAATTGAGAGAGTGATTCGGGCAGGAGAACCAGACTACTCTGCTGAAGGCCGTGTAGCAGGCTGCTGCGAGAAAGGAAGGTGCGAGCAAGATCATGAGGAAAGCGATGAGGAATGGGGTATCGTGTTGTTCGTCGATTGCTGAGATGAGGCGGCATATGTAGCCTGTAGCTTCCATCGCGACCCCAATCACAGCGGTCCAAAAAAACCAGGATTTGTAGCGAACGAATTGCCAGATGAGACCCAGGGAGAGTAACCCTATGAAAATAGTCCCGACCACAGCTGCGGGGACAGTGGGATCATAGATGTAGGGATTCATGAGGATGCGATCTGCTGCGATGTTGTCAGTTCATTGTTGCTGATATTACTGCCACTGCAGCACATGGACATCTACACATCCGTTATCCAGGCGGAAACCGTAGTGTATCATGCGAGCGGAGATAGCGGTGCATCATGCTGCTCTATTGGTCTCGATTACATGATAGATGCCCGCTTCCATGGTTTGAGGATATTATACAAGAAAGCTAAATTGAATACAAGAACTTACCGTATTGATGTCCCATACCCTCTTTAGGCGACCTCGACTGCAGATTTGATAATGCGAAGACTAGGCTCATGACGACGAGTATTGTAGTTCTCTGGCAGTACCTGACCCGTAATGGAATCACTTCGCAGCACCAGGAGCAGGGAGGAATTGAACAGCCAGCATATCTCCTTTTGAAGACAGCAGGACAGGAAGCAAAGAGCCAAAATTCTTTCTCCAAGGCGCCTGGCAGACGGTTTTACCTTATGTGCCTCACAAGCTAAGAAGTCAAGATGCTTGGCGTCTTTAGTGGGATGCCGGTGCGCAGTTCCAAGGGCGTACGATGCAGAGTATTACATTCCGGTGCAAATCTTTCTGTGTGAGAGAGAGTCTCGGGTGGGTACGGATGTTGTCCTTCACGCACATTCGTCGCGCAGCTCGGAATCACGTTAGAGACGATGCGAAAGTCGCAGACATGTCATGGATCCCGCGCGCAGAAAGGCAAGGTATTTGGCTTGCGGACTTCAAACCCATGGACGTCAGCAGCAATAGTCACGTGTGCGGTCCTGGGCGCAAAGGCTGGGCGAGTACGTGTCTGGCTGGCCATCTGTTGGTGATTCGCAATGCGCGGGAGGCCAGAATGAGGAGTCGTGAATGACCGCGCCAGTCACGACTCGGCGTACTTCTGCCAATGCCTTGGCGTAGCATTTCTCCCCATGCTGGCGCCATCGGATCGTCCGTGCTATTTCTCCCGAAGATCAGTGTGTCGAGTGTAATACAGTGTCAAACGGTGTCGGTTATGTCGGCATTGGCATGTTCTGATGTTCATCAACTTCTCGATCGATGCAGGGAGGAAGTGCGAAGTTGAACCACACGACATGAAACAGCTAGGCGATTATATAAGCAAACGTTTTTGAACTCATAACATACCATATGTACCTAGGTATGTATCTGCCATACTTGATACATTTAGGAATTGCATGCAAATGCAAGACTTCTCAATTCAACTCATGGTCCTCATTGATCTTGACCACGGAGAAACAAAAAGATCGTTTCAGTACACATCTCTCATCGCTGTGGATTGCTGTTATCTACATGGAACACACCCAACTCTAAAAATGGACACCTGTGAAACAGGGTAAATAATGGATACATCGTAGATAATGGAGAAGATGATCAAGACCATCACCAAAACCAAATTCCGCTCTTAGCAAGATGGGCCAGTTCATCCTGGTATGCACTTGGAAGTTGGGCGTGGCTATGGGCACCCTGCCCATGCGCTTTTTACTCATGTTTCATTATGCTACACAACCTCTAGTCCAGCCACCTACATTTCCACAGTAGCTGATGGACAGCCAAAGCGCACATTTAATGACCGTGGCCATCATCTTCACCACCTCCTCTTTCCTCAGGGTCGAGCTTGATCATGGTATCAATCCGCATGATAGCAACGCAAGCCTCGAACGCACTCTTCAGTTGTTTCACTTTGCTCATACTAGGCTCCAATACACCCGCCTTCAGCGAATCATGTACCTTGCCGTTTATTAAATCGAGTCCATAGTTCTTGTAGTTCTTGGAATGCGCGAGCTGCTTCGCATTTTCAGGTGTGGTGGGATCGGAAGTGGTACGCTGCGAGAGGGCATGTCTGGCGCGTAAATTGGCTACTAGCTCCGTTGAATCTTTGGCGGCATTAATGGCGAGAGTTTTGGGAATAGAGAGTAGAGCAGTGGCAAAGGCAGCAATGGCGAGTTGTTCACGAGAGCCCTATTTAAATTTAGTCACAGACTCTTTTCATGGAAGAGGATTGTTTGACTTACTACTGACGTTGCGAACTCCTCTAGGTAGATGTGAAGAGCCGTCTCCACCGCACCACCTCCCGGCACAACACGACCGCTCTCAAGTGTCCGCTTGACAGCGGAAAGGGAATCGTGCACTGATCGTTCCATCTCATCTAGTGCATAATCGTTCGCGCCACGAAGGATTATCGAAGCAGACGAGAAAGCTTTGGTGCCCTTAACCAAGATGCATTCGTCATCAGAGATTCGCTCCTGAACCACCTCTTCTGCTGACCCCAGGAGTGAAGGCTCGAATTTCTCGTCGCCGTTCATATCTGATAGTGTGCTTATCAATGTAGCTCCTGTAGCCTTGGCTATCCTTCGCAGATCTTCCTTTTTGCATCTCCTTATAGCCATAGCATCCTTCTCCACAAAGTGCTTCAGACACATGTCATCGATACCCTTGGTCGTCATAACAACGTTGGCACCAGCCTTGAGGATCATCTCTATCCGCTCAATGACGATGCCTGCCTCACGTTCCCGGATCTTCTCCAGCTGCTCGGGGTCATCGATCGTGATGTGTACGCCGAGTTTCATCCGTTCTTTCTGCAAGTTAATGTCCAGACACGCAATCTTGGCGTCGGTGATGCGGGTCCTCATCGCCTGGGAGGCAACGGTACAGTTCAGAGCATATCCCTTGACAAGTATAGACTCGGTGGCACCTTTCCCGTGGGCCTTGAGAATGTTGACTGCTTTGACGGGATATTTGACCTCGTTCTTGTTGGTTGTCATCTTGACTGATTGCATAGCGTCAACCACCATATTGGCGAAGAAATCCGAATCCGAACCGATGATTTTACTCGACATGGACGTTTTGGCGATGTTCACCAGAGAGTCGCGGCCCAAGGTATCGACTTTTGTGCTGATATTCTCGTTCATGTATCGGACAGCCTCCCTTAGCGCCAGCCTGTAGCCTGTTATGATGGTGGTGGGGTGTATGCGGTTCTTCATGAGATCGTTTGCGCGCCTCAAAAGCTCGGCTGCTATTATGACCACGGAGGTTGTGCCATCACCCACTTCCTTGTCCTGTTGTTGCGCCAAATCGACGAGAATCTTTCCGGCGGGGTGCTCGATATCGAGCAAGGTGAGAATTGTGGCTCCGTCGTTGGTGACGGTGACGTCTCCGATATCGTCAACCATCATTTTGTCAAGACCAGAGGGGCCGAAGGAGGATTTGACAACATTAGCAATGGCCTGGGTTGCCATGACATTCTCGTCGCGGATGTCCTGGCCACTGATCTTGGTGCCACCGAGGACTGTGTGATGAATTAGCAGAGACAGATTTCAGATGGATAGCTTTGGAAGCTTACACAGAGTTCCGGAATTGCGCTGCTGCTCAAAGATTCCTGCCATGTTGTCGCGGGGGAGCTGTTTGTTGATTTCTTCCTCTGCTGCCTCTGCCGACGTGATGGTTCCAAAAATCGCGGCGGACGCGGCAGAAAGGTAAATCCGCGCCGGGACCACGGCAGACCCCTGCCTCCAGCTACGGCTACGGCTACGGACCAATGACTCGACGGCAGCCCCTCCATCCTTTCAAAAGGTTCGTGTTGTGCCAAACAGTCAATAACTGAGGGACTCATACCGACCGTATTCCGTCAATTGCGCCCCACGCCACATTGCCTGCCGCCCTTCGAGCTTCAAACAGCAAAGGTACGTCTCTCGTATTATGGCATTCTCGTATCCCTTCAACCTCTGACTCTTTCCAATCTGCAGGTTAGTACACCTACATATATTAATCTGTTCGTTCCCCGCTACCCCACTATGCTCGCTCGCATCGAATGCAACTTTATTCCCAAAGCGTAACAACATACTTCCACAACATCACCACAACAGACCGCAATCCACCATCACCCTTTTATTTTCTGTCAATTTTTTCTCCTTCACCTGCTTTCGCTTGGTGTTGTGCGTCGCGGGCACGCCCTGGTATATTCGTCGTCACATTCCTGACCGCGTCTCTAATTCTTACTCTCCCAGACTCCCTCCCCAAAAAATTACCCCCGACAGTAACCGCCTTCTCACACGACCACCATCATGGCCGACGCAGCCGACGGCAAGCTCAAGGATCTTTCCATATCCGAGACTAAGAAGAGCAAGAAGGATGGAGCTCCCAAAACTGCCGCGAAGAAGCCTCAGCAACAAAAGAAGAAGGTCGGTGCTCAGTCGGATAGCATCTTGTGTGGTCAGGCCGTTGACATTGTGGCAGATTGAGGGCGCCGCGCTGATCGGTATTGACGTCGCAAAGGAAGATGATCTGGGCGAATGGTATCAGCAGGTCATCACCAAGGGCCAAATGATCTCATACTATGATGTACGTATCCGCGCCTACATTGCTGCCGAACTGCCACTCATATTGACCACAGGTTGCCGGTTGCTACATCCTGGAACCTCCTAGCTATGCCATCTGGGAGAATATCAAATCATGGTTCGATGCCAAGATCAAAACTCTCAAAGTCCGCAACGCCTACTTCCCCATTTTCATCAGCGCCGACAACCTCGAGCGTGAAAAGGAGCATGTCGAAGGGTTCGCTGCCGAAGTAGCATGGGTCACCAAAGGTGGAAAGTCCGACCTCGAGAAACCTGTTGCTGTTCGTCCCACGAGTGAAACCGCCATGTACCCCTACTTCGCGCGCAAAATCCAATCTCATCGAGATCTTCCTTTGAAATTGAACCAATGGAACAACGTAGTGCGCTGGGAGTTTAAGCATCCAATGCCTTTCATTCGGTCTCGAGAGTTCTTATGGCAGGAGGGCCACACAGCACACTTGACAAAAGAAGCGGCTAGCGAGGAGGCTCTGCAGATTCTGGAATGGTATGCCGGTGTCTATCAAGATCTACTTGCTGTTCCTGTCGTCCAAGGAACCAAAACAGAGAACGAGAAGTTCCCTGGTGCCGATTATACTACAACTATTGAAGGCTTCATTCCTGCGACAGGTGAGAGCTAGTCAATTACTGTTTGAAGGCAGCATAGTTAACAAGGTATAGGGCGCGGCATTCAAGCAGCTACCTCTCATTGTCTTGGCCAGCACTTCTCCAAGATGTTCAACATCACTGTCGAAGACCCCAATCCTAAGGAAGCTGGCAAATCCGAACACATCTATGTGTGGCAAAACTCCTGGGGTTTGACCACTCGCTCTATTGGTGTCATGATCCTTACCCATGGTGATCGCCGCGGTCTCGTCATTCCTCCTCGTGTCGCTGAAATTCAGGTCGTCGTCATTCCTGTTGGAGTGACTGCAAAGTAAGATCACAACAGCTCAATGTATTGCATCCGCTGACGTCTTCAAGGATGGCCCCTGAGGCTAAAGAGGACCTTTACAAAAAAGTCCAAGGCATTGCTGATGACTTGAAATCTGTGGGAGTCAGGGTTGAAACTGACTACCGAGAGGGTTACTCTCCTGGATGGAAGTTTAACGACTGGGAACTTAAGGGTATTCCCCTTCGTATCGAATTCGGTATGTATCATCGTCAATTTCTGGTCCCATATATAAGGCCACTCACTTACCATGCGATCACAGGACCCAAAGATGCGGAGAAGGGCCAAGTTACTACGTCTCGCCGTGACATCGACAATAAAGATGAGGCCCGTGGCGAGACCAAGGTCGATGATCTCGAAGAAGCGATTCCCAAATTGCTTGAGCAAATCCAACTCGACATGTTCAACAGAGCTAAGAAGGCGTACGATGAGCACCGTGTACAACTTACCAACTGGGACGATTTCGTCCCCACTCTGAACGGCAAGAACGTTGTACTCGTTCCTCACTGTGAAGGCGACAAGTGTGAAGATGAAGTCAAGGCAAAGAGTGCACGCACAGCATTGGGCGATGGAGTCGCAGAGGATAAACAAGCCCCTGCTATGGGTGCAAAAAGCTTGTGTATCCCCTTCGAACAGCCTGATGGAGGCATCAAAGAAGGAACCAAATGCATTAATCCTACCTGCAACACCCCAGCCAAATCCTGGATCCTGTTTGGTAGGAGTTACTAGAAAGGGTAATCTGGCTAGGGCTAGAAGTGCAATGTTTGCTGGAGTTTGACGGCTATTATGTGGGCTTGATGTACAGGGTGAAGGCGCCGAGGTAGTTATTCACTGTATGCTAGTGACTTTTTTCTATAATTCACCCATGTCCATCGGATTTCGTCACGTCCGTTTGATCCAAAATGTGATAAGTGAGGGGCATTGCGAACACACGAGCATAGTTTTACATGAAAGTCAGTGCTGATTTTAGAATGTTTTCACTGTTCACAACGCTCTTACCTTCACAACTGAAGCTAACAAACGCCCATCCTTTGCCTTTCACATACCTTGAAATATCTCTCCATCACGCTCTCCAGACTTCGCTGGCCTAAAGGACCTGTTCCCTCCAGCCTGTGATCATACAGCAACATCTTCCTTCGGCACCATACATACATTCCCCATCCAAACGCCCCCCACAAGACACGCCTGTCAATCACGATGTGCTTCCGGCTCGTCCAAATATACAACTGCGGCTGCGAAAAAGAAATCTGCAGAACACACTGCGTTCACGCGCAAGCAGCCGTCCTTCCATCTACTCAACGCATCAACCAACCTCCTCCCCCTTACCCAGTCTCCCCCACAGATTCGGGCGCCAACACGCCGCTGAGCGTGCAATCAACGCCTGGTCCGCGATCGACCTCGCCAGCCAGCGCCAATATTACTCCCACAGGGATTCCGGCGCAACACAACGACAAGAACCTTCTCCCGTCCCGTGCGCTCTCCATCAGTGGGTCTGTCCGTTCACTTCCAGCCTACGCATCTGCTCAAGTGACGTCCGCCGCTCCTTCACCTTCACCCACACCTCTCCCATTAGCTAAAGGCGTGCTTCCGGCGGAAATTCTCGACGAGGACCCTCTGCAGAATTTCTGCTCTTACTTCATCACACGCAAAATTCCCAGGTCGCTGCGGCCGTGCGCGGCCTGCTACCTCAAGCCAAAGTACAAGAGGGAGCGTGATCGATGGATTGCGGAATACAGCGCGTCGCACTTCGGAACTAGGCCAGAGGACCTGGAGACGTTGACTGGAATCGAGGTGATCAAGCAGAGGATTGGTGGTTATCCTAATAGAAGTTCAGACTAGGAGGAACTGCATATGTATCGGTTCTATGGGCGGCGTGAGAATATGGATGGAAGCTGTATGATGACGGCAAAAGAAAAAGGGAGCGATCGAATGGTTGGCGAGGGTGACAGAAATGGATTTGAACAGTCTGCAACTTGGTTGACTAAATAGGCTTGGAAGTTTTGAAAAACGCCTCTGCACTCGGCAAATTTAGGAAGGTGTCGACCTTGCCTATTGGAATTTGGCAACCTATAAAGGTGCCCGGCGATGAGACTGAATAGGACAGGTTTCAAGTAAAAAGATGAGATGGATATTTCACTGACTTGAACAATGTTCCCCACTGGTATAAATCCACGATATGACGCCAGTGCCATGCAAAAA
Organism: Periconia sp. R9002; assembly: GCA_023627715.1. Classification (NCBI taxonomy): domain Eukaryota; kingdom Fungi; phylum Ascomycota; class Dothideomycetes; order Pleosporales; family Periconiaceae; genus Periconia; species Periconia sp. R9002. The sequence goes on from JAMAHW010000121.1 coordinate 57,590, forward strand.
CACAAGTGAGAAAGTACACGTTCCAGCTCCCTAAGAAAGTTTCAATCAGGAACCATTGTTCACGGCTGTGAATCCACTTGACCTCCTAGGAGCTACAGGACTGGAGTTGTTCCGCGGTCCGCGCATTTCCATTTCAATTTGCATAGCCGCGCCGTCTTCTTCGGGTTCGCTGTCTTCCACTTGTGACCTGCTGACGTTTTCCTGTGGCGGTACTTCCTCTTCTTGATCAACATCCATAGCTTCGGTATCCTCCTTTTCAACCGCACTTGTTTCACTCAAAGTTTCCTCGCCCTCCTTTGTATGACCATTGGTCTTTGTATTGAAGACTGCCCTCAAATCCCCGTTCTTCAATCCTCCTTCTGAGGCCGCTGCGGCTATCTCTCCTTCCTTTGCCTGTGCCTGTGCTTTTGCCTTCTCCTTGTCCACCAACTCTTTTGCCTTTTTCTTTGCTTCCTCCCGCTTTTTGTATTCCTTCATGGTCATGGTCTTGGGTACTACGTCGGTCAAGAACTCCAGGTTGTCCGTCTTTGCTACTGCTGTCGAAACGTCACGGTATTGGATATTCCGCCGCGGTTTCCGCTCTGCCTTGACCACGTTATGCGTAGTGGTGGCTAGGTGTTGGATGAACATTTCGGTAGCTAGCGCGATTGCGAAAGCGGCATTCTTGGAAGTGTGGAGACGTTCGGGGTCGGCATTGATGATCTTTTGGACGCGCGCAACTGTGAGGGGTCAGTGAGAAATCAATAGACACAATTCGAGTGTTCTGGTGCAAGGCTAAATAAACCAAAACCAACACTAATACGAGCGCAAAACGTGGTGTGGCAGGACACTGTGTACATACGAGGTAAGGATACCTGTCCGCTTATGTCTTTTGGAGGCGCAATTGGGGTGTTGTTATAAGGCATGACTGTAAGGTTCCACTAACGCGCGTGGGAATAAGGTGTTGAGGTCGTTTGTGATAAGGTGACGATGAGGATGCTAGATTTTTCCCCCTTGAGGAATCCAGAAGCTATCGATTTGCAACGTAGTCGGGTCGCGATTGGAGTGGTTTGGTAGTGAAGCAAAATACGCGTCGGTTGGTTTGGAGGTGGAGTCGCGGGCGGGCAGGCCAACACGCGAGGGTTCCGCCAAGGCTGGCACATGCATGGGTTGTTGATTCGGGGTAGGATAACAAGCGTCAATGCGGTAATGATCGGAGTGGATACAGAATCCAAGGCAGCATTATTACTCATTCAAATACAATACCTAGTGTTCATCCCAACATTCCTCATCCTATCGTAAACGTGCTTGCTATCGCCAATCATGCAGCTCGCTCTTGCTTTGCTTCTTCCCGTGATAACTTCGGCTACACTTCAGAGCTTTGCCCAGCATCACCAAGTTCCAGTACAAGACACTCTCGAGGTCGAAGGCTTCAAGGTCTACTCGAGCCAGTATTCAGAGGATCACTCGGTTCGCATCAAACAGATTCAAAACGATACGCTCTGCAATGCACACTCTGCTCAGTACACGGGGTGGTTAGACGTTGGCGGAAAACATCTCTTCTTTTGGTATTTTGAAAGTCAAAATAATCCGGCATCAGATCCATTGGCATTGTGGTTGACTGGTGGCCCGGGAGGTTCGTCTATGCTTGGTATGCTGATGGAGCTGGGTCCATGTCTTATCAATGAGCATGGGAACGGCACAATCTACAACGAGTATGGCTGGTCTAAGAATATGAATCTTCTTTTTATAGATTCCCCAGCTGGCGTCGGATTCAGTTACGTCGATGAGGGTACACCACAACCTGCTACCAGCTTCACCACTGCAGAGGATTTACACCACTTTTTGCAGATTTTTGTCACCGATGTCTTCCCTGATTTTGGTCAAGGAGAGGGGAAAGAGTTGCATATTACTGGCGAATCATATGGGGGACACTATGTACCTGCTCTCGGTGCTCAGATTGTATCCCAAAATCTGCTCTACCCAAGAAGGCCACAGATCAATTTGAAATCCATATTTGTCGGAAACGCCTATGTGTCTCCTCTTGATACAGCTTTCGGTTTCTGGGAGACATTGTGCTCCACAAATCCAGGAGTCCCGGAGCCCATCTTCAATCAGACACGCTGCGATGTTATAGCCTCCAACACTCCTCGATGTATAGAACTTGCACGGATATGCTATAAACATCCTGATTTCGCCATTTGCCAGGGTGCCGAGCAAGTTTGCTGGAAAGGCGTCATCGAACATTATGACGGGGAGTCTGGAAGTACTTGGCCGCACCGTAACCGTTTCGACATTACAGCGCCCTGCAAAACCCATGATGATTTGTGTTACGAAGAAGCCCTCCGAATCAACGATTATCTCAACTTACCTTGGGTATTCGAAGCCCTTGCTATTCCTTCGGCGGTGAAGAACTATAGCATCTACAGCATGGAGGTGGAGCGCGCTTTCAGTCTAGCCAACGACCAGCCCATCACTATGCAGCCCCAGGTTCTCTACCTGCTTGAAAACGGTATTGACGTCCTTTTCTACCAAGGCAATCTTGACTTAGCATGCAATACGGCCGGAAATCTGCGATGGGCCGAGAATATGCCTTGGAAGGGACAGCCAGCATTCGTAGCGCATCCTAAAACGGCGTGGAAGCACGAAGGGGTCGAGGTAGGATGGTATAAACAGGTGAAGGTTGTTACAGCTAGCGGAATCGAAACTACGTTTGCGTTGAGCACTGTGAATGGAGCCGGCCATATGGTACCATATGATAAGCCTAAGCAAGCTTTGGCACTTGTTGATCGATGGTTGAATAAGAGGAGTTTTGATTAGGTAGATAGGTATTTGTCGTCTATAAAAAATGGGGTGTCTGGGAGCCATCGAATGTGTGACGGATAAATATATACATATATGGGAAGTTTCACAAACATCATAAAATGTAAAGGTAGGTAGCGATAGAGCACGGTGAATAGAGTTTTTCTTCCTCTGATTGATCATTCTGACATTTGCTATATTCATGAACTATCGGGTTTATTTAACCATCATATCATCATCGGAATACTTTTCCTTAACGCACATAAGATGTCCTGATTTCCGATGTATAGAACAACGTCGAATACCAAGGCCAGTGCGCGCCAACACCGAAGATCGCGTTGCACGTTAAATTCAATACAACTTTTACTACAATTTTTCGTAGCATATTAACCAATCTTGAATGGGATCTTTTAGAATTTTCATCAATGTAAAATCATCCATTTTACTATTGTGATGGGCGGGTAATACATGATTTTTGATGGACGCTCATTGTCTGAAGTTCACGTTACCGCGAGAGAGGTCTCCAGTGCTGGCTTGTGCGCATCGGAGGTGTGAGCTTCCCCGGACAGGCCCGCAAGGCAAGCTACAAACCACCTGGGAGATCGAGCCTTTGCCACGACAACATTACAATAGCATAAAGAATAATCGTAACCATGCGATGATGAACCGAGCCTCGTCCTCACACTCGCGGTCCCGTCCATCCGCGCGGTCGTCCTCTTTCACACCATCCCTCCGCCGGCGCAACACCTCTGTCTCTGGACCCTCCGTAGCCGACCCTGAGCGCGATGAACCCGTGGCCTCCGAGGCTACCTCTACTGAACATGCGATAGTCGAGGAAATTGCAGAGATAAAACGATATGAGGATTTCACAACGATCGATTGGGTGCAGGATGCGGCACGGGAGCAATTGCGACGGAAGGCTAAGAGACGGGAGAGAACGGGGTTTTTGAGGGAAGGGAGGGGAGGATGGAGGTCAGGCAAGTGGAGGAGAAAGGTTGTGGAAGCTTATGATGCCGGCCAGGCTTGGATTGTGGTTACCCTTGTGGGAGTAGCGATTGGGCTCAATGCCGCGATGCTGAACATCATCACGGAATGGCTGGGCGATATCAAGCTAGGGCACTGTCAGACCGGGTTCTACCTGAATGAGAAGTTTTGCTGTTGGGGGGCCGAAGATGGTGAGTAGATAGTCTTTCGGGCATCTTGCTCACAAGGAAGCTGAACAAGTGAATGGAGATGCTGACAATCCTAGGCTGCCCTGATTGGAAACCATGGTCAGGTTTCTGGCCAGTGAATTATGTTCTCTATATATTCTCCGGTGCTATGTTCGCACTCACCGCCGCGACACTTGTCAAGTTGTACGCCCCCTATGCTGCCGGCTCAGGAATCTCGGAAATGAAGTGCATCATTGCCGGTTTCGTTATGAAAGGCTTTCTTGGAGCATGGACTTTGCTTATCAAGAGCATCGGCCTTCCTCTAGCGATTGCTTCCGGATTGAGTGTAGGGAAAGAAGGACCGAGCGTGCATTATGCGGTTTGCACGGGTAACGTCATTTCGAGATTCTTCAACAAGTACAGGAGGAACGCGGCGAAAACGAGGGAGATTCTGAGCGCGAGTGCAGCGGCAGGAGTAGGAGTTGCGTTTGGCAGCCCCATTGGCGGGGTTCTGTTCTCGTTAGAAGAGATGAGCAATCACTTTCCATTAAAGACTCTCTGGAGGAGTTATTTTTGCGCGCTGGTCGCCACGGCTGTGTTGGCAGCTATGAATCCATTCCGAACAGGTCAACTTGTCATGTTCCAAGTCAAATACGATCGGTCGTGGCATTTCTTCGAGATCCTATTTTATCTGATCATCGGGGTTTTTGGAGGACTTTATGGCGCATTCGTTATCAAATGGAACCTGAAGGTCCAGGTGTTCCGTAAAAAGTATCTGTCGCAGTATCCAATCACAGAAGCTGTTACTCTGGCGGTGCTGACGGCCATTGTATGCTATCCGAATATGTTTCTCAGGATTGACATGACAGAGAGCATGGAGATTCTTTTTTTGGAGTGCAAGAGTGGTCACGACTACGATGAGCTGTGCGAGTAAGTATCCGATGTCTCGATTAATGCCGACCCGCTAACAAATATAGTCGCGAAAATCGCTGGCATATAATACTTTCGCTCGCTATTGCAACTGTCTTGCGAACGCTTCTGGTCATAATTTCCTTCGGATGCAAAGTACCTGCTGGCATCTTCGTACCCTCTATGGCTGTAGGGGCTTCCTTTGGCCGCATGGTCGGTATATTCGTTCAGTGGCTTCATGAATCCTTCCCGGAGTCGGCTTTCTTCTCTGCGTGTGGGCCAGATGGGCCCTGTATAACGCCTGGCACTTACGCATTTCTGGGTGCCGGTGCAGCTTTGAGTGGAATTATGCATATCACAGTCTCGGTTGTGGTCATCATGTTTGAGATCACAGGCGCTCTGACCTATATTCTCCCTACTATGGTGAGTCTCATACGAGGTATATTTGTTATATTCACTAATTTGTGGTAGATTGTCGTGGGTGTAACCAAGGCTGTCAGTGAGCGGTTCGGCCATGGTGGTATCGCAGATCGCATGATCTACCTCAACGGTTACCCTTTCTTGGATAATAAGGAAGAACACACATTTGGTGTCCCCGTCTCCCAGGTCATGGTCTCGCAGCCGATCTCCATCCCTGCCAGCGGCCTAGAATTGCGCCAAATACAGCGCATCATGGCTGAGAATCAAGTACAAGGCTTCCCTATCGTGGAAGATGCCTCTTCCAAGATCCTAATTGGGTATATCGGCCGTACCGAACTTCGATATGCTCTTGATCGTGCGAAGCGTGATCAAATGGCTCCTGGACACGCAAAATGTTTCTTCGGCACGGTAGTTAGTGGGGCGGATGCAAGAACACCCAGCTCAACCATGCCGTCCGTCTCGTTCGACACCATGCCGGCCACGTCTGGGCAACTTTCCGTTGATTTATCCAAATTCATCGATCCCACTCCACTCAGCGTCCATCCTCGCCTCCCTCTCGAAACTGTGATGGAGCTATTCTCGAAAATGGGTCCGCGTGTCATTCTCATCGAATATCGGGGCAGGCTGATGGGGCTTGTGACAGTAAAGGATTGCCTCAAGTACCAGTTCAAGGTCGAGGCACATGAGAATCCGCAGACGACGGACACTGCGGATGCAAGAGAAGATAAGCTTTGGAATATGATTAAGACGGTGGCTGGGTGGGTTAATGGTGGATATATGAGTGTGAGGAAACGAGTGGGGTTGGGTGGGCAGGAGATCCGGTTAGAAAGCCCAGTGGGGAACCGGACTGGAAGAGCAAGCTTTGGCAGAGAAGAGGAGCAAGGAAGGGATAGAGGGAGTGGAGGTGGATCGCATGTACATGTAGAGCTGGAAGATCGGGGGGAGGATGGGCCTAGATAGATGGCGGCGGTTCTCGAATTTACGTACATCAATGATACCTCATGAAGCTCTCAAATTTGGTCTATTTTCAACTTACAATGTTTCAATCATATCAGTACATGCTTACTGCACATATGGACGTAAATCTTTTTTTCGAACACTTTTTTTCAGACGTTTTTTTTTGGTCACCTTTTGAAAAAAAAAAAAAAAAAAAAAACTAGAATTAGACAGCCGAGGTAGTGCTCGTACTATTTAAAGTGTATCATACGGAAGTAGTACAATACTCTACGATGATTAATTTATACTTTTCATGTTCTGGCTTGGTGTTCCTGCACGAGGGTCAACTGGTGTTTGTCCAGCTCACGTGAAGAATCACATGCCAAGACTCTACATAGAGTCCCCACTTTAGATACAGCCAGGGGACCCCTGCCGTGTGCGTTGGACGCGTTCTCCAGCCGGAACGTTGGCGGAGGATGCACAATTTCATAACCACACGTACTCACCACCGTTGATCCACAGCCGTCGCTCTCCTTGCGCCGCTGTAGCCTTCGCTCCTTTCACCTTCATTTCATCCTTCTCTTACTTTTCACATCTCAAACCAACCAAGCGAACGATCGTGCTCCGCCCTTGATTCCCAGCACATGTCGCCAGCCCCAAACTTCATCTGATCGATAAACAACCATCATGGAGGGACCGTTGTCCCCAGGGGCCACCAACGCCAACGGCAACGGCAGCATACGCTCTCCCAGCCCAACGCCACCCGCCATAGATCCCCAACTCATCGTCGACTATCTGGAGAGGGTGCTGGAGGTCAACCTCGGCGCTTCTCCTGCTGACCTCCGCGCCCCTGGCAGCCTGCTCTCATCGTCCAATATCTCCGATACCTTGCAACGATGCGCTCGTTTTGCCCAGGCCGAGAACCAGACGGTTGTCTATGTGCTCAAGGATCGCATCGAGCAGGAAAACGCAGACTCCCTGAATGCGCCAAATGGCAAGAACCCCTACAATCCTTCATGAAGCCATTCCGCTAACCTCGCTTTCTTCTCCCTCTAGGCGTTGCCCAGCATTTCATCTATTCCCTTTCCTTTGAGCTCACAGCCTCTCCTACGTGCGCCGCCTATATTGTCGTTTCCAAGCGTCCGATACCCATAGACCCAGCGATACCCCTTAGCCAACAAGTCCAGATTACATCTCTTCCCGGTTTTACAGATTCTAATAATTCGTCTTCTCAAGACATTTCTCCATACGAGTTTTTACGTTCGATTCTACGGCACTCAATAGAGCCCTATTTTGACACATACACCAAGAGCCAGCGGAGTCTGGCTGGAAATTACACAAAGGGTGATAACGACGCTAGGACTGGTATCTCAGCCACCAAGAAGAAGATTAATGAGCTGGAATTGAGCTTGCATAATTTGGGGCAGAATGTCGAGATTCCGGAATTGCTCCTTCCTTTGCATCCCATCATTCAGAATGCACTTGAGACGGCTGAAGAGCGGAACCTAAAGCCATCGCCAGATTTGCTCCCACCCGCAGTCTTGACCGATAGTCAGTTTTTGAATGGCCTTCAGGCGACAGTCAACGGCTGGATCAAGTCAATCCGAAAGATCACACAAACTTCAAGAGACCCAAAAACAGGAACTGCTACACAGGAGATTAACTTTTGGCTTTCGATGGAATCTAGGTTGGACGACATTGAAGCGCAGTTGAGTAGCCCCGGCGTGCGCCTCACATTGGATGTCTTGAAGAATGCAAAGCGTTTCCAGGCTACTGTTAGTTTCAGCGCCGATACGGGATTGAAGGAAGCTTCGGATATGGTCGCCAAATACAATCAATTGATGCGCGACTTTCCAATCGACGAGTTACTCTCCGCCACTTCGCTGCATAAAGTACAGGAGGCGATTCAGCAGATTTTCAGCCACATGAATAAGAAACTTCGTATCTGCCCATATCCGGTCGTTCGTGCGCTTCCCCTCGTGGAAGCCATCTCCGGCGATCTCGATAAGCAATTGCATAAACTTATCATGGGCAAGGAGTTGATGCACATGGATTTTCCCGAGTTCCAGTCTGTGATGGACGTTGCTGAGAGCATCTGGAGGACTTGGGAAGAGAACATCAAGGAGTTTACGAACGTTGCTCGTGAGGTCACCAGGCGAAGGAACGAGAAGTTCATTCCCATCAAGATTACTGCCCGCCACCGGCAGACAGAGGAACGGTTACGTTACGTCACAACGTTCAGAAAGAATCACGAGCAATTACAGCGGACCATTGTGAATGTTCTCGGCTCACAAACGTCGCTTGCATCCTTGGGTGAGTCGGATGCTAAGGAGGCTGTTATCGTGGAAGAGATGGGCGATGTCGATGCAGTTAAAGAGGTGGAAAAGGCTTACGATGTCTTGAAAGATGTCGACGTGCTCGACGTAACTACAGAAGGTACCCGTCTGTTTGAGCAAGCCGAGCAAAAGTACAACGAACGCACCTCTCGTGTCGAAAACTCAATTATTGCAAGACTCCGCGATCGCCTTGGTACCGCCAAAACAGCCAACGAGATGTTTCGCGTCTTCTCCAAGTTCAACCCACTCTTCGTGCGACCCAAGATTCGGGGTGCTATTTCCGAGTACCAAACGCAGTTGATTGAGAATGTCAAGCAAGACATCGCGGCTCTACACGAGCGCTTCAAGCGCCAGTATGGAAATTCTGAGGCACACGCCATGGCGCAGCTCCGCGATTTTCCCCCTGTTTCTGGTGCTGTGATATGGGCTCGACAGATTGAAACCCAACTCGAGAACTACATGGGCAAGGTTGAAGACATTCTAGGAAAAGAATGGGCTCTTCATGCTGAGGGTCAAAAACTTCAGTCTGAGAGTAGCATGTTCAAAAAGAAACTTGACACCAGGCCCATCTTCGAGTCATGGCTACAGGAGGTTGCGAGACGCAAGCTATCAATATCCGGGCGACTGTTCTTGGTCGGCAAAAATCGAGCGGCTGGCAACATTTTGGAATTACACGTCAATTTTGATGCCCAAGTCATCGCTCTGTTCAAAGAAGTGCGAAACCTCACTTGGCGCGGCTACCAAGTCCCTCACGCTATCAACAATATCTCCAAAGAGGCAAAGCGTGTTTATCCGTATGCTGTTTCCCTCATGGAGAGTGTGCGCACGTATACGCAGACAATCCGGTCAATATCTGATATGGCCGGTGTCGCTCTTCTGCTAAACGGATATTCCAACGATGTTCAGGGGCTTGTGGTAAAGGGTGTTCCGCTCAAATGGGAGTCTTTTGTGCACGCATACGATCTCCATATCCGACAATCCGCTTTCCCTTCTGGCGCACCCGGCAGTGTAAGAAGTGAGAGCAAACATGTTCAATTTGTGCGGGATTTTGCTGCTGCGACTTCATTGCTGCAAGCTAAAGTAGCCACTCTAGTGGGCATTAACATGACTGTTGAGAAAGCCTTAAAAGATCTAGAGACCTGTCCATACACCCCCGAGGCTTTCCGTGAGAATCTTGAAATCATTCAGCGCTCCGTCGACCAGTTGAACCTGGAAAATTATTCGAACCTAGCCTCATGGGTGGCGGATATGAACGCCCGCATTGAGGCTATTCTCCTTGTGCGTTTAAATCGGGCCATTGCCCTTTGGATTGAAGTGTTCAACAACGTCGACGATCTTGACGATGACCGGCGTCCCAACAGTCAACCCGTGCCGACTGAGTCCACTGAAGAAAAACCTAGTCTTTCTCGGCTTACCCTTGAGATCATAATGCGTAATCAAGTCATCTATCTCAACCCCCCAGTGGAGTATGCTCGTGCAAGCTGGTTAGAGCAGCTCCAACAGTGGCTGGCAGTTATTTGCACTTTGCAGAAAGTCAAGGCATCCCGATACGAAATGCGACTGGATGCCTCCGATGACACGTCGACCAACCAGTTCTCAGACCTACCAAGCCAATGTACTGATGCTTTGATCGAGGTGTATGGTGCAGTAGAGGGCAAGCTCTGCGATATTTCTGAATACGTTGACGCTTGGTTACAATTTCAATCGCTGTGGGACCTCCAATCAGACGATGTCTATAGGATACTGGGTGAGGACCTTTCACGTTGGCTTCAGCTGCTGCAGGAGATTCGCAAGACGCGTGGCACATTCGACACTTCCGATATCAGCCGTCGCTTCGGTTACGTCACGGTTGATTATGAGCAAGTCCAGAACAAAGTCAATGCCAAATACGATCAGTGGCAGCAGGAGATACTGGTGAAGTTCGCTAGTCGCCTTGGCCAACGTATGTCTGAGGTTTTCAGTCAGATTGAAAAGGCACGCAAAGACCTTGAAGTCCAGACTTTGGAAGCTTCTTCAACTGCACATGCCGTATCTTTCATCACTGTCGTGCAGCAGTGTAAGAGGAGGGTTCTTGAATGGGAGCCTGAAGTAGAGTCTTTCCGGCAAGGCCAACAGACTCTTGATCGTCAGCGTTTCCAGTTCCCCCAAGACTGGCTGCATATCGAGCAGATTGACCACGAGTGGCAGGCCCTCAATGATGTGCTCGAGAGGAAATCTAAGATTGCTAAGGATCAAGAAGATGCCCTGAAAGCCAAGATCAGCGCCGAAGATAGGCTTGTGAGCCAGAAGGTATCTGACATAACTGCCGAATGGAGTGAGGAGAAACCAGTGGCGGGTAATATTCGTCCTCAAGAAGCCTCGGCCATCCTCGACAGGTTCGACCAGAAACTCAATCAGCTGCAAACCGAGTCGGAAAACTTGGCTAAGGCTAAAGATGCGCTTAATCTTCCAGCATCACCAGAGAATGCCCTCAATGCCGTTCTTGAGGAGGTCCAGGACTTCAAATCAGTCTGGTCGTCCCTTGCTACCATCTGGAAGAGCATCGATGATCTTCGCGATACCCTTTGGACAAGTATTCAACCACGTAAATTACGTGGAAGCCTTGATGGCCTGCTCAAAATGACGAAGGATATGCCCAGCCGAATGCGACAATACCAAGCTTTCGAATATGTTCAAAACACACTCAAGCAACTTCTTAAAGAGAATGTTATCCTTGGAGAGCTTCGCTCAGATGCTGTTCGGGAGCGACATTGGGTTCGCATTTTCAAGAATCTCAAACCCCACAAACGATACTCCGCCATTTCTATGACTTTAGGCGATGTGTGGGATTTGAAACTCGGTCCTAGCGAGAAGATTATCCGCGATGTTATTACTCAGGCCCAGGGTGAAATGGCACTCGAAGAATTCCTCAAGCAAGTCCGTGAGACATGGCAGGAATACACTCTTGAACTTGTGAACTACCAGAACAAGTGCCGCTTGATCCGCGGATGGGATGACCTCTTTGCCAAATGCAGCGAGAACCTAAACTCTCTACAGGCGATGAGACATTCGCCATACTACAAAGAGTTTGAAGAGGAAGCGTCGTCATGGGAAGACAAACTCAACCGAGTGCACGTACTGTTTGACGTTTGGATTGATGTTCAGCGTCAATGGGTTTACCTCGAAGGTGTATTCACGGGCAACGCGGACATCAAGCACCTGCTACCCATGGAATCATCGCGATTCCAGAATATCAATTCAGAATTCCTGTCTGTTATGAAGAAGGTCGCACGTCAGCCGTTTGTTATGGAAGTACTTAACATCTCGGGCGTACAAAAGTCTCTTGAGCGACTGGCCGAACTGCTCAACAAGATCCAAAAGGCTCTTGGAGAGTATCTGGAACGCGAGCGTGTTTCGTTTCCCCGTTTCTACTTTGTTGGCGATGAGGATCTACTCGAAATCATTGGTAACAGCAATGATACACTTCGCATCGCAAAGCATTTGAAGAAAATGTTTGCTGGTATCTCAGGTCTCATCACCGATGAAGATGGCATCATCAAAGGATTTACGTCTAAGGAGGGTGAGGAGGTTCTCCTCAGGAAAGACATTTCATTGATCAAAACACCTCGCATCAATGAATGGCTTGGAGCACTGGAGTTGAACATGAAAACCACCCTGGCGGAGTTGACATATGAGGCTTATCAAGATTACGAACAACTGTTGATACCTGACACGATGGATCCGGACGCCTTCAATGACTATATCGTCAAATACCCTGCCCAGGTAGTAGTCTTGGGAACTCAAATTGCCTGGTCTCACGCCGTCGATAAATCACTCGCCGAAGGAGGTACTAGCTTACCGCATCTCTACGAAAAACAGGTCAACGTGTTGAAGTTGCTCGCCACAGCCGTGCTCGGTGACCTTGAAGCGACGCACAGAAAGAAATGTGAACAACTGATTACGGAGTTTGTTCACCAACGCGATACAATCCACAAGTTGCAGAAGGTTGGCGCGGACTCTCCTACCCATCACATGTGGCTCCTGACCATGCGCTACATGTACGAGCCTAGCAATGAATTATTGCAGCGTTTGCGAATCAAGATGGCCAATGCTACTCTAGATTACGGCTACGAATATCTTGGAGTCACAGAGCGTCTGGTCCGCACCCCTCTTACGGACCGCTGTTTCCTCACCCTCACTCAAGCTATGTGCCAGCGTCTCGGAGGCTCCCCTTACGGACCGGCAGGTACTGGTAAAACCGAGTCTGTTAAAGCTCTTGGTGTGCAGCTTGGTCGGTTTACACTTGTCTTTTGCTGCGACGACACATTCGACTTTCAAGCCATGGGTCGCATCTTCCTCGGCCTTTGCCAAGTTGGCGCTTGGGGTTGTTTCGACGAGTTCAATCGTCTCGAAGAGCGCATTCTATCTGCCGTTTCTCAACAAGTACAGAATATTCAACTTGGTCTTCGCAAAGGTGCTGAGGACGAAAAGGCACAGATCGAGTTGATCGGGCGACAGCTTCGTGTTAATGCCAACACCGGTCTTTTCATCACGATGAATCCTGGTTATGCGGGCCGTTCGAATTTGCCCGATAATCTGAAGAAGCTGTTCCGAAGTGTGGCCATGTCTAAACCCGACAAAGAACTCATTGCTGAGGTCATGCTTTACTCCCAAGGTTTCTCCCAAGCTAAGGACCTTTCTAAACAGGTGGTTCCATTCTTCGACAAATGCTCTAATGGTTTATCAAAGCAAGCCCATTACGATTTCGGTCTTCGTGCGCTAAAGAGTGTACTTGTCAGCTCTGGCGGTCTCAAACGAGCTCGCGTCGCGTCACAAGACTCAGCTGCTGATGAAGCTACCATGGAACCTCAGATCATTGTTCAGAGTCTTCGTGAAACAATAGCACCTAAATTGATTCGAGCGGACGCTGAAATCATGAAGAACATCGAAGGCGAGGCTTTCCCTGGCGTCGAATATGTCCCAGCCCCCCTCGATAAGCTACAAGAAGCCATCCGCAAGACTGCAGCAGAATCCAAATTTGAAGTTACGGACAATTGGATGACAAAGCTGCTTCAACTCTACCAAATTCAAAACTTGCACCATGGTGTCATGATGGTTGGATCGTCTGGGTCTGGAAAATCTGCCGCCTGGAAGACCTTGCTCACTGCTCTACAAACCGTTGAGGGTGTTGAGGGTGTTTTCCATGTGATTGATCCAAAGGTTATGACGAAAGACATGCTTTACGGAACCCTGGACAGCACCACTCGCGAATGGACCGACGGTTTATTCACAAGCATACTGCGAAAGATTGTGGACAATCTCCGTGGTGAAGACAGCAAGCGCCACTGGATTGTATTCGACGGTGACGTCGATCCCGAATGGGTTGAGAATTTGAACTCTGTTCTCGACGACAACAAGCTTCTGACTCTACCGAACGGTGAACGTCTCAATCTGCCTTCTAACGTGCGTATCATGTTCGAAGTCGAGACGCTCAAGTATGCAACTCTCGCTACTGTATCTCGTTGTGGCATGGTTTGGTTTAGTGACGATACTGTTGAGGTGGACATGATGATCAAGAACTATATTGAGCATCTTAAGACGGTACCATTCGAGGACATAGAAGATGACTCCGTTGCTCCAGGTCAAATGTCACAAAAGACGCTCGCGACACAAGGCCTCATAGCGGAATTCCTGCAAATCAAGCTCACCCAGGACCGCTTCATTGAGAAGGCTTTGAGCATGGCCAAGAAGTTCAACCACATCATGGAGTACACCGACATTCGTGCTTTGAATACTCTCTTCTCGCTTCTCAACAAAGCATGCCGTAATGTGCTCGAATACAATGTCCAACATCAGGACTTCCCACTTGAGGATGAGAAGATGGAGGCTTACATCTCAAAGAAGCTGCTTCTGGCTCTAGTCTGGGCGCTTGTTGGAGATTGCCCTCTGACGGATCGCAAGCAGTTCGGTGACCTCGTCGCAAGCCTGACAGATGTGGAACTTCCGCCGCTCAACGAATCCAACTCCCTCATCGATTTCGATGTTCAGCCCGACCGATCTGACTGGGACTTGTGGCAGAATCAGGTTCCTACCATGGACATCAACACCCATTCTGTTACACAAACCGATGTGGTCATTCCTACACTCGACACTGTCCGTCATGAAGATGTCTTGTACTCCTGGCTCGCCGAACACAAGCCACTGCTACTTTGTGGTCCCCCTGGTTCCGGTAAAACTATGACACTATTCAGTGCACTCCGTAAATTGCCGAATATGCAAGTTGTTGGTCTAAATTTCTCAAGCGCTACGACTCCGGACCTTCTCATCAAGACTTTTGAACAATACTGCGAATACAAGAAGACGCTTAATGGTGTTCAGCTCACACCCACACAAGTTGGACGATGGCTCATCATTTTCTGCGACGAAATTAATTTGCCTGCACCTGATAAATATGGTACCCAGCGCGCTATTTCCTTCCTGAGGCAGCTTGTAGAGCAGAATGGCTTTTGGAGAACCTCCGACAAAACTTGGGTCACCCTTGACCGCATACAATTTGTGGGTGCCTGTAATCCTCCAACCGATGCTGGCCGTACCCCTATGGGTCTGCGTTTCCTGCGCCATGCGCCACTTGTCATGGTCGACTACCCCGGTGAACAGTCTCTGCTTCAAATCTACGGTACTTTCAATACCGCTGTTCTCAAAATTATCCCCACCTTGCGTGGATATGCAGACGCCTTGACAAAAGCTATGGTCCAACTATACATCGAATCGCAGAAGAAGTTTACTCCAGACATTCAGCCTCACTACGTTTACTCGCCTCGTGAATTGACCCGGTGGGTTCGTGGTATATACGAGGCTTTACGTCCTCTGGAAACTCTCCCTGTGGAAGGTCTAGTCAGGATCTGGGCGCACGAGGCTCTCCGCTTGTTTCAAGATCGACTTATCGCTGAAGACGAGCGACAATGGACCGAGGAGTGCGTGCACCGCGTGGCCATGGAAAATTTCCCAACCATCGACGAGGAGAAGGCGCTTGGTGGGCCTATCCTATTCTCCAACTGGCTATCCAAGAACTACGTGCCTGTGGAACGTGATCAGCTCCGTGATTTCGTCAAGGCACGTCTCAAGACTTTCTGCGAGGAAGAAGTCGATGTTCCTCTTATTCTTTTCAATGATGTTCTTGAGCATGTCCTTCGTATCGATCGTGTCTTCCGCCAGCCCCAAGGCCATCTTATCCTAATTGGTGTCAGTGGCTCCGGAAAAACGACCTTGTCGCGCTTCGTTGCTTGGATGAACGGCTTGAAAGTCTACCAAATCAAAGTACACGGCAAATATTCTGGGGAAGATTTCGACGAGGATTTGCGCAATGTGCTTAGACGCTGCGGTTGTAAGGGAGAGAAGATTTGCTTTATTATGGATGAAGCAAATGTGCTCGACTCCGGTTTCCTCGAACGTATGAATACTCTTCTCGCTAATGCTGAGGTTCCTGGTCTCTTTGAGGGCGACGAATACGCTTCTCTGATGACGGCAATCAAAGAAGGTGCTCAGCGACAAGGCACCATCCTGGACTCGCAGGAAGAGTTGTACAAGTGGTTCACTGAACAGATCGTGAAGAACTTGCATGTTGTTTTCACGATGAATCCACCCGAGGAAGGTCTATCATCGAAGGCAGCGACTAGTCCAGCTCTTTTCAACCGTTGTGTGCTCAATTGGTTCGGTGACTGGTCTGATCAAGCACTCTACCAAGTCGGCTCAGAGCTCACTCAGTCAATCGATCTGGACCGACCGAACTACAACGCGCCGGATAGTGTCCCTGTCGCGTACCGCGGTCTTAATCTACCACCCTCTCATCGCGAGAGCGTCGTTAATGCTATGGTCTATATTCATCACTCTCTGCACGGCTTCAACAACAGGCTACAAAAGCAGCAAAACAGGAAGACGCATCTAACACCCCGACACTTCTTGGACTTCGTTGCACAATATGTCGCCCTATACAACGAAAAACGCGAAGACCTAGAAGAGCAGCAACGGCATCTCAATGTTGGTTTAGAGAAGCTGCATGAAACGGTAGACAAGGTGCAGGAGCTTAGAGTCAGCTTGGCGCAGAAGAAAACACAGTTGGAGAAGAAGGACGCTGAGGCAAACGCCAAGTTGCAGCACATGATTGCGGATCAACGTGAAGCAGAGCAGAAGAAAGCAAGCTCTATCCAGATCAAGGCCCAGCTTGCAAAAGATGATGCTGAAATCAAGAAACGCCAAGAGGTGGTCATGAACGACTTAGCGGCTGCTGAACCGGCTGTCGCAGAGGCCCAGAAGAGTGTGCAGAGTATCAAACGACAGCATCTTACTGAAGTTAGGTCTATGGGTAGTCCGCCAACAAGCGTCAAACTTGCCCTTCAAGCTGTTTGCACACTCTTAGGACACAAGGTCGACAGCTGGAAAACAATCGTGTCTATCATTAGGCGCGATGATTTCATTGCCAGTATCGTTCAGTTCGACAATGCAAAGCAGATGACTGCAGCTCACCGAAGGAAGATGCAAACGGAGTATCTTTCCAGAGAAGAGTTCACCTTCGAAAAAGTCAACCACGCTTCGAAGGCCTGTGGTCCACTTGTACAGTGGGTTTCAGCTCAAGTTGTTTACTCTGATATCCTTGATCGTGTTGGACCACTTCGCCAAGAGGTCGAAAACCTAGAAGCAGCTGCACAACAAACCAAGGATGAAGCTCGAGAGACTGAGGAGCTTATCAAGAATCTCGAGGAGAGTATTGCTCAATATAAGACGGAGTACGCAGCTCTCATCAGCGACACGCAAACAATCAAAGCCGAGATGACAACAGTTGAATCCAAGGTCACACGAAGCTTGAAGCTTCTCGACAGTTTATCGTCAGAGCGGGTTCGTTGGGAAGAAAGCAGCCGTTCTTTCGATTCTCAAATCGATACAATTGTTGGCGATGTTATTGTCGCGGCCGCTTTCATCGCTTACGCGGGTTACTACGACCAGCAGTACAGGAAGATCATGATGGAAGACTGGTTACATCACCTTTCATTGTCCGGTATTACCTATAAGACGCCAAATCCCTTCACTGAGTACCTTTCCACTGCAGACGAGAGACTCACCTGGCAACATAACGGTCTCCCTGTAGATGATCTTTGCACCGAAAACGCCATCATATTGAAGCGCTTCAACCGATATCCGCTCATCATTGATCCATCTGGCAGGACGGCAGAGTTCTTGCAGAACGAATGCAAGGACCGCCGCTTGACCGTAACGAGTTTCTTGGACGACTCCTTCACAAAACAGCTCGAGAGTTCGCTTCGATTTGGTAACCCAATTCTTATTCAAGACGCTGAGTACTTGGATCCAATCCTCAACCACGTGCTCAACAAGGAATACCAGAAGACTGGCGGACGTGTGCTTATCCAACTTGGCAAACAGGAAATTGATTTCTCGCCCACATTCCGTCTGTACCTGTCGACCCGTGATCCTTCAGCCAACTTTGCACCAGATATCTGCTCGCGTACGACTTTTGCCAATTTCACCGTTACGCAGAGTAGTTTGCAGACCCAAACACTCAATGAGGTGCTCAAATCTGAACGTCCAGATGTTGACGAACGACGATCAAACCTTATCAAGATGCAAGGAGAGTTCAATGTCCATCTTCGCCAGCTTGAGAAACGCCTCCTTCAAGCGCTTAATGAGTCCCGCGGAAATATTCTGGATGATGACCGCATCATTGAGACACTGGAAACTCTCAAGAAGGAAGCTGCAGAGATCTCAGTGAAGGTCTCGGAAACTGCAGGTGTTATGACTGAAGTGGATAACATTACCAAGGAGTACACCGTGGTTGCTCGTTCCTGTTCCGCCATCTTTGCGGTGCTTGAGCAACTTCATCATCTCAACCATTTCTATCAATTTTCGTTGCAATATTTCACACAGATTTTCGAGACTGTGTTGCGCAGCGTCAGGAACTCCGGCATTTCTGGACATGCCGCTCGCATTGATCAGATCATTACAGAGCTGTTCATCAACACATATCGTCGGACCTCGCTTTCACTGCTCCAAAAGGATCGAGTTACGCTTGCTATGCTTCTTGTCCAGGCTTCACCTTACAAGATGGATAAATCTCTCATCGACGTTATCCTTGACAATGATCTTGAAGGTGTAGACCTGTCTACCCAACCTGAACGCAAGAATGAAGTGATGGCCCGCGCTAGCAAAGTGCCTGTCCTCAAAGGCGAACTTGAGAAAATTGATGACAACGCATGGGAAACATTCTTCACCGAAGAGTTGGGTGAACGACATGTACCGGCCGCCTGGCCCGAAAATGTTGAGAAATTCGACCAACACCTGCGATCGCTCATTCTTGTAAAACTGTTCCGTGTCGATCGGTTCGTTCCAGCTGTCGAGCTCTTCGTTACTGTCGTGCTGGGCAGAGACATTCTTGACGCCAGCGGGGACCTGGGTGATATCGTCAAACAAGTCAATGCTGTCACCCCCGTTGCACTTAGTTCAAGCCCTGGATTCGATGCCAGTTACAAAGTTGACAATTTGGTCGAGAGGGAACGCGTCACTTGCTCCAACATTGCAATGGGTTCTACAGAAGGTGCAGCTTCGGCCGATAAAGCCATTAGCAATGCCGCTACTACTGGCAGCTGGGTCCTTGTTAAGAACGTCCATTTGGCTCCTCAATGGCTTCAATCTCTTGAAAAGAGACTCGAAGGTCTCAAACCCAACCCCGACTTCCGTCTATTCCTGTCCATGGAATCTAGTCCTAAGATCCCGGTCAATCTGCTTCGCGCTTCTCGCGTCTTGTCCTACGAGCAGCCAGCCGGTATTCGGGCTAATATGAAGGATTCCTTGTCCTCGCTTGCAGAGAAAGCAAACAAGCAGCCCGTCGAGAAGGCCCGTGTATATCTGTGCTTGTCTTTCCTTCATGCAGTCGTTCAAGAGCGACTCCGATATGCACCCAGCTTGGGATGGAAAGGTTTCTGGGAGTTCAATGACAGTGATGTAAGGATATTCTTTCGCAATTTTGTATCATCTTTGACTAACATATTTCTAGTATGAATGTTGTAGCTTCATAATCGACACGTGGATCGACTGGGTTGCGCAAGGCCGCTCAAACGTCGCTCCCACCAAGATCCCTTGGGATATGATTCGGACGCTCATCACTGAAATGTACGGCGGTAAAATCGACGACGAAGCCGACTACCGCACACTCGCATCCATTGTTGAACAGTGCATGACCCCTAACGCCTTCGAGGAGAGCTTTAAGATCGTCAAGGACACGGAGCACAGCACTGGTCTAGAACTGCCCTCGGCAACTGGCTGGAAGGACTTTATGAAATGGGTGAATGATCTGCCGGAGCGTGAGCCTCCTACATACTTAGGCCTACCGGCGAATGCGGAAAAGCTGCTTCTTGTTGGACAAGCTAATACTATGGTTGGCAAGCTGAGGAAGGTTGTGGAGATGCTTGACATTGCCGAGGTCATTGAATGAGCGTTGTAGTTGGCTCAGTTTCCCCTCTCTAGAGAGGGTTTTTTCCTTTTTCTTCTTTCACGTTTCACAGATGCTCTCAGGGAATAAGATAAAGTGCGAAATCGGCGTTTCATGTATTGGAGGAACATTCACTTCTTGTTTTCTTTGTTTGTTTTCTTCTTGACGACGTGTATATCTTATACTTTAGGTATCTAGGGCAGGACCAAATACACCCCTCTAAGCAAATCTTTTTGTAACTCTTCGTAGACTGCTACTTGAGGTTGTGCCCTTTTCCGCGTGACTGGAATGTGTGACTCACCTCTGTTTTTTCCTTAGGAAAAGAAGACTGCAGTCCCATTTTTGGTGAATGGCAGGCAGAACTAGGAGGTTGTACACTTCATTATCGTCTATGTCTATCAACGCTCATCTTGGATAATGGCCATTCCTACACTCGACAGTACAGCTAGTGCAAATCGCCCTATAAAAAATCATAATTCGCAATCCTTTTCTTCCCTCTTTGTAGTCACAGCAACTTTTCTTTTGATAGACACGGTCATGTTGGTGGGTGGGTACGATGGATCAAGATGCACTTATTCGCGTAATTTGAGGAGATTGATAAATGGATGAACAATCTTCATGTAACGTGTACTACCGTGTGTGGGTGAAGTACATACATAACAAGTGAATTCGGGCGACGACAAACACCATTTGAAAATGTGCGACGTTCTTAAATTTATTTTCGTATGAGTTTCCTATTGCTAGCAACCTTATTGGTCTTTACATATTCGACAGACAAAAAGTGTCCTGTCCCTCGTCCGTGTGTAGACACGAATAGTCCGAATACTCATCGAGGAGCATAATCGGCCCGGGAAGTCTCTAGATATGTGAAGAACTACCTTATATACAAGGAGATATACTAGGACTCTGAGAGAGGTGCGTACATAAATGTCTAAAATGAGACTGCTACCAGTCAATCACTTACTTTGAGCGACAACTTTATAGTCTCGACCTGTGACGACTATGGTCACGATCGCAGCCATAACCACTAGAAAGAAGAAAAATACAGACCATACTATACCAACTTTAGAGATGGAATGTCGAGGTCTCCCAAGGAGTTAACTTACTTGCCAGCCGTGTAGTGACCGTGAACAGTCACTCACTGTGGCTAAGGACAGACACGGCGTGTCCGTGTTTGTGGCGTCGCTCAGACAACGTCTTTAGTGTCTACTTCAGCTCACCTTCTTTCCCAAATAAGCACTCGAAGAGTTGCTCACTCATACGCGTCCACTATTTCCTCTACCTCCCCTCCCTCCTCTTCTCGTCTCACCTCACCTCACGCCCGGACTCAAACACCAAACGTAAGTTGCCCTCTCTCTTCCTCTCTCTTCCTCTCTCTTCCTCTCTCTTCCTCTCTCTTCCTCTCTCTTCCTCTCTCTTCCTCTTCTTCCTCTCTCTTCCTCTCTCTTCCTCTCTCTTCCTCTCTCTTCCTCTCTCTTCCTCTCTCTTCCTCTTCTTCCTCTCTCTTCCTCTCTCTTCCTCTCTCTTCCTCTCTCTTCCTCTCTCTTCCTCTCTCTTCCTCTCTCTTCCTC